>BPLR01003159.1:0-32699 GCA_021605095.1 Caerostris extrusa | reverse complement strand
GATAGTAAGAGCTCACCACAGTACCTGAAAAGATTGGCCAAGCATCTTGGACAAATTGGGGGCAGGGATATAGGGCTCTAAACCCAGCGGTTTGGACCAGATCGGATCGGTGTGTTTGCAGTGGACTCTCCACGTGGGCATCTACGGAAATGAAATAGGCTGATCTGCTAGCTAGGGAAGGTTGTGAACTTCCCAAAGCTTCTTCTTCCAATCTGTTAGCTTCTAGAGGTTCATTCCATGACAGTTCTAGCCAGAGTGAATACCTCTTGGAGGTCGCCACAATCACATGCATGTTACGCTCGCTAAAAGATATCCTGGTATGATCTCAGCAGTGCTCCTGTCCTAGACCTGCTCAAACGGCTTTTAGCTAGACTAAGGACTGGCCACACTAGGGTGAGTTTAGACCTTCAATGGAGACGAGAAGACATTATAAATTCCTTGTCATGTTGTTCAGCCATCGCGTCTCCCTCTCATCTCATTGATTGTATTGGAGCCTCTGTGAGGCAACTGTGTGAAATGAGGGGGAGGACAGTTTGATGATCTATTGCATGCAGCATAATCTCACTGACTAGGTTTAGGATTCTAAATCAAGGGGATGCAAGCAACAACAACAACAACAGAATTTTTTCAATCCAAATTTGCTGCAAGACAGCCAAGATTCTGCATTCTCATCAAGCTTTTCACTTTTTCGAACTCTTCCACAAGCAGAAATTTCTCTAAACCAATTTGTTATTGTTTTTATTGTTAAAATGACCACATCAACAAAAACACACTTCCTGACAACTTTATCACCATGGGTTCAACATCAAACGAAAATAAAGCCACCCCTATAGAAAACACAAAAAGAGGGGGAAATATTAATAAAAGCTTCTAAATATTTGATAAAGGTAATGCCCGAATTTCGCCAATTTTTATTTTGAAATCTTGAAAAAATTCAAAGTTGTATTTAAACTCAAGAAGAACTAATAAAGACGAGAGTTGTAATGATATTTGGTTCTAAGGGTAAAAGCTCAACCAACCACAGCCGCAAGCTTCCTTGCTTAAAATTTCCTTAGTCTTCGAACTTGACATTTGAAAGAAAGACCTGATCCGGCGGCTGAAAACCCATAAGCTTCCTCAAAGTCCTCCAAACAGTAATAGCGGAAAAGCTGCAGTAGCCGAAGCACTGGCTTGTAATGCATAAAAGAAGAAAGAAATTTTCAAAAAGGGAACTCCGATTTTCAAAGCTTAAAAAGCTTCTCCTAAAATGCCATCCGTGGTAGAGGTTAGAACATACATTTTTTTTTAAAGAAGAAAAACGAACAGAAATAGAATAAAAGACAGAAAAATCGAATCAATATCGAATCGAATACGGAGTTCCATTTGTCCAAACTTTAACGAGCTCCTCAACTTTTTCTTCGGTGGTCTTTCTGGTAGAGCGAGTCCGAAAGAAAAGGCGATTATCAGAACCGGGGAAGCAAAAATGGATAATATTAAAAGTCGCACTCGCTCTGTCCTCTGAGAGAAGGAAGAGAACTGAGCCCAGGTGAATCGTTGGATTCGTTGAATTAAATACTTAATTAATTGTTCCGTCTTCATTAGATGGGAAGGGGAGTCCCCCCAGGAAGCATTCCAGTAAGAGGTTTCGAACATCGAAGCGCACCATCGCACTTGAAGGAAGATCTCCTGAATGTCTTCAGGTGACGGAAGAATACCGACTGAATTGGAAGGAGGCGGGGCGATGCGTGGTGTGGGAAGTTTGGAATCGTTAGTTACCCTGGGGGCTGCAGGGTAAATAATAACGTCTCCAGTCGCCTCACACCTTTCAGTTAAAAGTTGCTTCCTATTTTAGATTTGTTTAAGATCTAATCAGTGAATGTGTGCTTCAATAGTTACTTTATTTCCTTTTCACCAGTTTATCCTTTATGCAAAATATACAAAGCATAAAGTTGTTTGTGGAAAATAAATTTATTAAATTTAATATAGATATCCATGTTAAAATAAAATGATGCCAAATTGTATGGTACCTTGGGCCGCTATCAATTATTTGCACAATTTTCTGGTTTTGTGGCACAGATACGAATGTAATAAAGGAATATGACACACACACATTTTTGGGGATTTTTAATTTCTTATTACATATTATGACATCATTTATAATAAAAAATTTTTAAGTTAATTTTTATTTACTTATTCTTTGTACTATTGATGGTTTGGTTTGGTTTTATCGCTCTACGGTCATGTTGTGCACATGTGGGCTAAACAGACCGGGGATCTACAGTTTAAAGTGAATTTCGAACCCCTACAAATATCCATTGTGAGACCAGGACTCGAACCCGAGACCTCGAGACACAGTAGCGAGTGCCAGAGCGCTATCCACTTTGTTACTATTGAAGGATATTCGAATGAATATCCGAGGTTTTCACATGAAAACTGAATGACGCGCAAAAAGTATCCTTACTTATGCATACCACAAATTGTACACATATATGGAATGGCGTGCGCAAGTGACCATATTTTATTTATGTATACCACAAATAGTCCAATGTTCAGTGATGCCGAGCATAAGTAGCTCTCATATCTTATTTTATGCATACCACAAACAGCCTGCCCATAGGTGATGAAGGAAGTCTAATAAAAAATTATTAGGGGTCTCCATCTCGCAATTAATGTAGCACAGTTACAGTGATATCATGGGTCACGAGTTGAGCTGCTTTTTATTTTATGCAGTAGATTATTTAATAGACGATAAAGTTTTATATATAATGCAATACTACCAACTTAACATTCATATATAAAGTAATATATTTTATTTCCTTCATAGAAGATTTATATACTTAAGAAGACTTATATTTAAGTATTTAAATTATATAATATACATAATTAAATAAAATTCCTAGTATAAAATTTAAACTAAATCTATAATATAACTGGAAACCTATTTAATATTCACTCACTCTGTATTTTACACAAATTTCTAAAGTTGCATTTTGAAAACTGACGAAAAACTACTAAAGGCAAGAGTTGCAACGCGATTTAATTAAAGGATAAACAACCTACTGCAACGTGAAGCTCCGGCTTAAAAACTTCTGCGTCTTCTTCCTCTGTCTGAAGACGGAAGAAAGGCCTCCTATCTAGCGGACTTAAAATCCCATAAGCTTCCTCAAAGTGGTCCCCGGGAACATAATAGAAAAGCTACAGTAGCCGAAGCACTGGCTTCTGTGATGCATAAAAGAAGAAAGACATTTTTGAAAGCAACCTCCGACTTTTCGCTCAATTCTTCTCCAAATGCCGTCCGTAGAGGCAAGGAACGTATATTCTTTAGAAAAATGAAAAAAAGAAAAAAAAAAATAGAATAAAAGAATGAAAAAAAAAGGAGGATATCGAATACGGAGTTCAATTTTTTTCCAACTTTTAACAAGCTCCTCAACAATCCTCTGTTTCTCCTTTTTTTTCTTTCGTTTTTCTTTCGGTGGTCTTTCTGGTAGAGCGAGTCCGAGAGAAAAGAAGATTATTCGGACCGGGAAAGCTAAAAATGATGATATTAAAAGTCGGACTCCGCTCTGTCTTCTGAGAGGAGAAGGAAGAGAACCCAGTCCAGGTGAATCGTTGGAGATTCGTTCAATTAAATCTCTTAATTAATTGTTCCGTCTCATTAGACGGGGAAGGGGGAAAGTCCCTCAGGAAGCTTTCAGTGAGAGGTTTCGAACATGGACGCACCATTGCACTTGAAAGGAAGATCTCATGAACGTCTTCAGGTGACGGAAGAATACCGACTGAATTGGAAAGGAGGCGGGGGCGATGCGTGGGTGGAAGTTTGGAATCGTTAGTTACCCTGGGGACTGCGGGGTAAATAGTAACGTTTCCAGTTCGGTTAAAAGTTGCTTTCTTCTATTTTGGATTTACTTAGATCTAATCAGTAAATGTGTGTACTTCATTATTTATTTATTTGCTTTTACCAGTTTATCCTTTATACAAAATATACCAAGCATAAAGTTGTTTGTGGGAAAATAAATTTATTAAATTTAATATAGATATCCATGTTAAAATAAAATGATGCCAAAATGTATGGTACCTTGGCCGCCATCAATTATTTTGCACAATTTTCTGGTTTTGTGGCACAGATACGAATGTAATAAAGGCATATGACACATTTTTGGAAGGATTTTTTAATTTCTTATTACATATTATGACAGCATTTATAATAAAAATGTTTTAAGTTAATTTTTATTTACTTATTCTTTGTACTATTGATGATTTAGTTTGGTTTATCGCTCTACGGTCATGTTGTACACATATGGGCTAAACAGACCGATCTCCTGTTTAAAATCTGGATTTCGAACCCCTAAAAATATCCATTGTGAGACCAGGACTGAACCCGAGACCTCGAGACACAGTAAAAAGTGCCAGAGCGCTATCCACTTTGCTTACTATTGAAGGATATTTGAATGAATATCCGAGGTTTCACATGAAAACTGAATGACGTGCATAAGTATCCTTACTTATGCATACCACAAATTGTACACAGATAGGATGGCGTGCATAACTGACCATATTTTATATATGTATACCAAAATAGTCCAATGTTCGGTGAATCGAGCATAAAAAGCTCTCATATCTTTTTTAAAATATCACAAACAGCCTGTCCATAGATGATGAAGGAAGTCTAAAAAAATTCTTAGAAATCTCCATCTCCGCAATTAATGTAATAAAATAAAATAAAAAGTGATGTCATGGGTTACGAGTTGAGGTGTTTTATTTTATGCAGTAGATTATTTAATAGAAGATAAAGTTTTATATATATAAGGCAATACTACCAACTTAACATTCATATATAAAGTAATATATTTTATTTCCTGTAAATAGAAGATTTATATACTTAAGAAAACTTATATTTAAGTAGTTAAATTATATAATATATACATAATTAAATAAAATTCCTTGTATAAAATTTAAACTAAATCTATAATATAACTTGAAACCTATTTAATATTCACTCATCGTGTATTTTAAACAAATTTCTAAAGCTGCATTTTGAAAACTGACGAAAAAAAAACTACTAAAGGCAAGAGTTGCAACGCGATTTAATTAAAGGGTAAACAACCTACTGAAACGTGAAGCTCCGGCTTAAAAACTTCTTTAGAACTCTATTCCTTCTTCTGTCTGAAGATGGAAGAAAGGCCTCTATCTAGCGGACTAAAAATCCCATAAGTTCCCTCAAAGTGTTCCCCGGGAACATAATAGGGAAAAGCTACAGTAGCTGAAGCACTGGCTTCTGTGATGCATAAAAGAAGAAAGAAATTTTTGAAAGCAACCTCCGACTTTTCGCTCAAAGCCCTCCAAATGCCGTCCGTAGAGGCAAGGAACGTATATTCTTTAGAAAAAAATGAAAAAAGAAAAAAAAAAAAATAGAATAAAAGAATGAAAAAAAGGAGGATATCGAATACGGAGTTCCATTTTTCCAACTTTTTTTAACAAGCTCCTCAACAATCCTCTTTTTCTTCTTTTTTTCTTTCCTTTTTCTTTCGGTGGTCTTTTTGGTAGAGCGAGTCCGAGAGAAAAACGATTATCCGGACCGGGGAAGCAAAAAATGATGATATTAAAAAGTCGGACTCGCTCTGTCTTCTGAGAGGAGAATGAAGAGGACCGAGTCCAGGTGAATCGTTGGAGATTCGTTCAATTAAATCTCTTAATTAATTGTTCCGTCTCATTAGACGGGGAAGGGGGAAAGTCCCCCTCAGGGAAGCATTCCAGTGAGAGGTTTCGAACATGGACGCGCACCATCGCACTTCTGAAAGGAAGGTCTCATGAATGTCTTCAGGTGACGGAAGATTACCGACCGAATTGAAAGGGGGTGGATGCGTGGGTGTGGGAAGTTTGAGTCGTTAGTTACCCTGGGGGCTAGAGGGTAAATAGCGAACTCTCCAGCCTTCCTCGCATCTATCAGTTAAAAGTTGCTTTCTGTTTTAGATTTGTTTAGATCTAAGCAACAAATGTGTGCTTCATTATTTAATTAATTTCTTTTCATCCGTTAATCCTTTTATACAAAATATATGAATCATAAAGTTATTTGTGACAAAATAAATTTATTAAATATAGTGTAGTTTTCTGATTTGATTTCTGAAATTTTTAAGCCAGGTTTTTTATTCTTTTTTATAGTTTGGGACCTGATGGCCGAGGGACTAGATCTTTGTCTCTCGGTGCCACAGCCTTCAGCTTCGAGTCTCAACGGTGCTATAGATGTTTGTAGTGCTTCGGAATTCCTTTTGAACCATAGGTTTCGGTTTCATATGAATGTAGAGCATGGAGTGTAGGGATGACAACACTACCCCGTGAAATGAAAGCAGCATCTCCTGCCTCAAAATCTGCCTATTGGCAGCCAGTTTGGCTGATCATAGGTCTGTTGCGCCAGTGAAAAAGAAATGCCACTATTCAACTCTTATTGCATTTACGAAATTTTATCTGAAATAAAATAAACTCTAATATTTTATCAGATGTTTCTGTGAAGAATGGTTTTATATCTCTTCATTTTTGGAAACAAGGTGTTTCAAACGTATTATTCTGATTGATTAAAACAAATTTGGAGAAAACAAAGTAAAAATAATATAAAATGAGGAATGATATAAAAAAAACTTAAATATTATACTTTTCAATTCAAAATAATCAAATTAAAAGGATTTAATAAATGAATAAAATAAAATAAACGAAAAAATAAATAAATAAATAGATAAAAAATAAATAAAATAAAATAAAATAAATAAATAAAAATAAATAGATAAATAAAATAATAATGATCTTTTATTAAATAGATGATAAATAAAGTAAATAGAAATACAAGCTTATTTTATGTAATGAATTAATTCTATTTAATATCATTTGAAAATAGAGACTGATAAATATGAAAATCATTACAAAATATTTTGATCAAACAATAAGAGAATAAAACAGCATTTAGACAGTTTACACCATAATTCTTGATTAACATTGACGATTGTATTTAATGCTGATGATTTTGTTTATCTGTGTTAGATTTAATGGATGAATGGAAATAAAAGAACAGGTATTATCATTCTTTTTTCAATACATAGTTTAACGATTTTCAAGATTTACAGTGAAGCCCACATAATTTATTAAAAATAATCTTTATACTTCTATTGTTAATAACTTTCGTAATCCGCACTTGTGTAGTATTGGAATCTTCTATAAGATCTTTTACAAAAAAGAGTTGATCCTGCTTAATCACCCCTACATATAACGACAATGGTTAGTACCTAGAATTCCTCTCGCTAGAGATCCAGATCAATCCATTATAGTCTTCGGGGAAGAAGGGTTAATACCTTGTGAAATCCCTCTGAAATCGCAGCCCATTTATGAGTGACAGAGAGTGAACAAAGAGCCATTTGCACGAGAGCATGTCTACTGGAGTTGGGCCTAATCACCCCAGAATTAGAAATTTTAATTGTTTTGTATAAGAATACGAAAAATTGTAAAATTTACGTCAAATTTTCAATTTTTTTTGGGAAAGCCGCCAACTCATGCCCTTTAATAAATTGCCCTGCTGGTGACCAAAAGGACTCAAGTTTGAATATACCTATCCCGATAATTAACGTTAATATAAACTGTTTTTCGTAATGCAGCTGATAATAAAGAGACGGTTATCTTTATTCCATTAACAAGGACTGCGCCGACGTTACTCATGTGACACTACACAGGATGCGAGTAACACTACCCCACAATTCTCTACGATTCTAGGAGACAGGAACTTACGGTTTAAAACGATTTTTACCAGCATGATATTTTATAAATATCATGCTGGCTACATTAAGAAGGCTGATCCTCCAGTGAAATTAAACATAGAGAATGATATTACGATTAACTGAACAGCTATCAAAACAACAATCTCTTTCTTCACTTGAATTCGTTTTATTTTATTCAAGTTTAAAACGAAACATTGAACCATCTATATTCTAAATAAGAAAATTATTTCTCAAACATCATGTTGACAACGTTAAGAAGACGACCTTCAGTTAAAAAAATACACAGAAAATTTTATTACAAATGTTGAACAACTGGTAGAAGAATAATCACATACTTCGCTAGAAAAACATTTTGTTTCATCCAGGCTGAAATTGAAGCACCAAACGATACACCATCATAATAAGAAAATTATTTTCCAATCATCATGTTGGCAACATTAAGAATATTGATCCTCCAGTGAAAATAGACACAGAAAATGTTATTGCAATTAACAACATTAAGAAGACTGATCCTCCTGTGTAAATAAACATAGAAATTGATATTACGATTAACTGAACAGCTGGTAAAACACTATACTTCATTTCTTTTCCCTAAAGCTGAAATTGAAGCACCAAATGATCCATTATCAGAATAAAGAAATTCTTTTGAAAACATCATGTTGACAGCATAAAGAAGACTGTTCCTGCAGTGCAAACACACACAATGGTATTACGATTAATTGAACAGTTGGCAGAACAACAATCGATAGTAATTCAGGCTGAAATTGCCCCAAATGATCCGCTATCACAATAAGTAAATTATTTCACAAACACCATGTTGGCAACATTAAGAAGACTGATCCTCCAGTTAAAATAGCGCAAAAATTATCTTACGATTAATTGAAACAGCTGGTAGATCATCAATCGTTTTCTTCACGAGAATTAATTTCGTTTGATTCAGAATGTAACTGAAACACCAAATTATCTACCATCATAATAAATAAATTATTTTACAAACATCATGCTGGCAAAGACCGATTCTCCAGTGAAAATATACACAATGATATTACGATTAACTGAACAGTTGACAAAACAACAATCGTTTTCTAAGTACTAAACCATCTACATTCATAATAAACAAATTATTTTACAAACATCTTGTTGGAAACATTGAAATGACTGATCCTCCAGTGAAAACATACAAATATTACTATTAACTGAATAGCTGGTAGAACAACAATAATTGGAATTCATATTCTTTCACTGAAGTAGAAAATGACGTATCAAACGATCCACCATCAGATTAAGTAAATTATTTTGCAAACACCATGTTGGAAACGTTTAAGAAAACGACCTCCAGTGAAAACAGACACAGAAAAGATATTAAGGAATACAAAATCTGCACATCGTATGAGAAACTCTCATGTATTATTCAGTCAATTAATCACCACAAAAAGAAGAGACGAAGGGCACCGCGGCCATCTGTAAATCACTGCATTGGCGAAGAAAGCGATGTCATAATTCTCAACCGGGCAAAGTAATAAGGAGGGCCGTAATATGCAGATTAAACAAACCCGACCTTCAGACGTATTTTATGAAGGGCCCGCTAATGGAAGGGCGCACGCATAAATCTGTGGCCCCTCCACCGCGTCGCCCTCCTCGACACAAATGTCCAGGGGCCGCTTGATTTAGGGTCCTGCAGAGGAGTATCATTTGGGCCCCACTTTGATGGCCCTGCTTTTGTCCCGAAATGTTCCTGAGGTTAACATTGAAAGAAAGCGACTGGAGCTAATGGAAAGGGAACAGATTTGTGGGTGACAAGTTAGAATATATTTCTTAAAAAAATAACCTTAAGGACACATTGAAAGGAATCGATACAACTTTTAGTTTGTCTATGCAGTTTTTAGATCACACTGAATGTATAACCTATTTTTGCACGATAAATTGGATATATTTATTTACTGCGCTTAATGGTTTGGTTGGACGTGAATGGCCGAGTGACTAGCGTTCTGGAGTTTGGTGCCACAGGTTTCTGGTTAGAGTGCTATGGATGTTGGCGATGCTATGGATGTTAGTAGGGGTTCGATATTCACTTTAAGCCGTAGGTCTCGGTCTAATATGACTGCTGACTGTGGATAGACAAACCTACCCATAAAAAAAGTCAGCGTCATGGAGCCAAGTCAGACTTCTACATACGGGTGCTCCGTCACGACAGAAAACTGTCCCTTTCCCTTTAAAGATGAGTCCCCGGGTTAGTGGGATTGGTCTAGATGTCTACCAAGTGGGATAAACAACAATAACAACTGTGTTTGGTTTGGTGTGTCGCTCTGCGGTCATTTTGTGCACACTTTTGGACTAATTTGAGTATTTAAATGGGTTTATTTACAACAGTTGTATTGAAATTTGTCCAATGATATTTTCCCATTTATGTGCTGCTCAGTCAAATTGCCAATACTGGCGTTATTGTATAGATTTATTGTTATGCTTATTAAAAGTTTATTTAGTAAATTTTTATTGAAATTGCACAGCGAAATATTAGTATTTAATAAAATTGCAAAAAGGGAAATGTTCTGTTAAAAGACTGTAACAGAGTGTGAAATTTGTAGATGACAGATTAGGAAAGATTATAAGAAAATTTAGGTTAAGGATACATTAAAATGGAGAGATAACAAAGGTGTTTGTTCAACTTTAAGTCATTCGAATTGTAAGATATTCTATTCAAAAATTTCAATTTTGATTGCAGTTGCTGTCAAATTACCTGAGGTACTGTATATCTCATTTTAATTGAAGGAATTCGCTGCTCTATTTCACTGGATATATTGTATTACCTCGTTTATAAGATTTTTTTTTTTTTTTTTGAACAATTTTATTGAAATATTTACTCAATGAATATTTATAAATCACAATGCAAATGTCAGTGTCAATCCATACATTAATTTGGCTACTTATTAAATATTTGTTGATTAATTTGAGTTCAGAAAATTATTATTAATCTTATTTTTCAACTACATTGAAACATTCATAAGTAACTACAAATATTAATTTTTTTCATTGCAAAAAATATCAAACTTTAAAGTCATTGTTCATCCTTTACATGACTAATATGTTTCTAAAAATTATTTTCCTTTTAATATGTAAATATAAAGTTCTCACCATGCTGCTACGAAACATTTATTTTGTATTGTGATTTAATAAAAAAATACCAGAAATAATGTATAAACATGGCGGCCTGATGATTGAGTGACACCACCGACTTCAGGCACGACTGCCGCGTATAGTGGTTCAGAATCCACCTTAAACCGTAGGCCCCGGTCTAATAGACAGTAGAGTGTAGGAATAATTTTAATAACCTTACCCCGAATAGTTAACATCATCGTATGTTTCGGAATCTGCCCGTAGGCAGAAGGTTTTGGCTCACCAAGTTTTATTTTTGGCCCACCAACCCACCATTTTTTGTTAGTATATATAAATATATTTCTTTAAAAGGAGTCGAGTTTTATAATATATTGATTAAATCTAAAGTTTATTACAAAATTAATAACTAATAATTTTGAAATTCATCATATTTGCAATTTTTTCATCAATAAGAAATTTATATTATTATTTTTTGTTAGTTATTCATTCGTTTAAGGGATTAACTTTTTTATCTGTAGAAATACGTCGCTCTCTTCTACCAATATATTTTCACTTTTCTCGGTGAGCGCATTCCAGATTCAGAACCAATGTTACCATTCTATAAATGTTAATTAAAAAATTGTAAAATTTTACAATTTTCCACTAAAATAAAAAAATATTATGATTACTTACTAAAATATGTAAAATAATTTTTTTCCAGATATTACCATAATGTTGATTGAAACAATAACAGCGTTGGATAAAATCACATGTGGACAAATATTGAATATAGCTATATAGACAAATTCATTATAAAGAAATATTGAATATAGACAATATAGACAAATTCATTATAAAGAAATATTGAATATAGACAATATAGACGAATATTGAATATAGGTATATAGACAAATTCATTATAATGAAATATTGAATATAGACAATATAGACAAATATTGAATATAGGTATATAGACAAATTTAATATAATAAGTACTGTTTATAGATATATAGACAATATATACTAATTCAATATAAACAATTTTGTATATAAGTATATAGATAATCTAAACAAGTATTGCATATAGGTAAATAGATAATCTAAACAAGTATTGCATATAGGTAAATAGATAATCTAAACAAGTATTGCATATAGGTAAATAGATAATCTAAACAAGTATTGAATATAGGTATATAGACGGATATTGATTTTGTATGGTCATTAAATTCTAATCCTTCAAAATGAGAGATCACATTAGCTATTCCATTCAAGTGAAAGTAGAGATTAGGGTCAGGGCTTGGATAAATTTTTTCGAATGTTTCTTATTTTGTCTGTCAATAAAATGTGGGGCCTGGTAGATATAGACAAATACTGAACATCTGATCTGATTGAACATCAGACATCATTAAAAAGATATTCCATGATTTACCTGCCATCATTAATTGGATATGCATTCACCATCGACACCGACAAGTAGACACGCTTTCAAACACGCATCTATTTTGTTTGGTCATCAAATTCTAATCTTTCAAAATGAGAGATCAACACCTACGCTATTCCATTCAAGAAAAGTACAGATTAGGATCAGGGCTTGATAAATTTTTTCCGAACGTTTCTTATTTTGTCTGTCAATAAAATGTGGGGTCTAGTAGGCGAGTGACTAGCGTTCTGGCAATCAATGCGGTTTCGGGGTCGAGTCCCGGTGGTGCCATGGATGTTTGTAGTGGAGGTACTTTAAACCGTAAGTCCCTATTCCAATCACCTTGTTGAATCCATTGCAGTTCCTATTTTGAGGATAGTGTAGACTTGAGGATGGATATTAATAGTTTCGCCACTGATAATCATTTTCTAATTGGAGATCCATTTACGGCCATTGCCTCGCTAATGTCAGATTGTTACCCTTAAAAGACCTCCCGGAAAACAATGCGTATAACTATGTTTGTTAGTATAAGTTGTGCATACTTTGTTATACATTAGTGAATCTTCTGTTCTACTTATGAGCATGACGAAATAATTCAGACGGACGATGAGGGAAGAATATTTTTTTCCTGGAGAATTTATAAAGGTAATTTCTCACATCTTCATGTTGTAAGGAAGAAAAGCCGGAAAACTCCTTAAAGTCAATATGACTGGTAATAAGATACTCCTATACAGCATCATCACAATTGCCATCGAGTATCTCGTTTCTGGAAAGCAATGACAGCAACTAATGGATTCGAACATTGGAGTAATCTAATATGATTGTTGGCCGAAGAGTTTACAACCTACCTTAAAAGTAAATGGCATCTCATGTTTCGGAATCTGCCTGTAGACAGACGGCCATGGCGCCATGGGGCTGTTGCATCATTGAAGAAGAAACAAAATTCATTCTAAAACAGTTCTCTCCGTATTGTTTTAATATTAAATTACATTTAATCATTTTAGGATAGTGAAACCAATGTGGAACTACACAAATATTCAATCATATTTTACTTTTACCAAATGTGCATCCGATAGGAATAGTTTTCATAATTTTATTACTGAAAACCTAATGTAACAATATGGCGCAGAATATTGTCTGTTATATATTTATATATATTATTACTTTCTAGTACTGATAAATAAATAACAATATTATAAAGTGTTTCTAGGTAACTAGTAAAGATGAAGACAGACACATGGCCCATGAAATTTTTTACAAATTTCTCCATAAGGTTTAAGCTACTAGAATCCTAACATGCTCTCTAACAAATGGAGTTCTATCTGAAATTTTTACGTTTATTGCGTAATGTATTCAAAATTGTTCATATGGCACAGAATATTGCTGGCTATATTTTTATACTGTTTTTGTACTCGTGTGATCGTAAATAAATAATTATATGAAATGTTTCATTATAATTTTGAAATCTATAAAAAATAATAAAATATGAAGAGGCATTTATGACCCAAGAAGTTGATGATGGTTAATTTTAAAGAAATACATAATGATATATGATATATATATATATATATATGTTAAAATTTAGTAAGTTTATACATGTTTATCCTGTAAGTTTATATACAAAATAACCAAAAAAATTATAATATCCAAAATAAAAAAAAATAATAACATCCAAAAATAATAAAAAATAGTAGCATCCAAATGATATAATGTAGTGTCCAAAATTTCTCATATGCCGCAGAATATTCCACAATTATAGCTTTAAATTATATAGTAAAATTATTTGATAATTAAATTATTTGATAGTGAAATATAAAATAGTTTCTATTATATAATTTTTGAGGAAATACATAAAAATTTAATAAATGAAGATGCATATATGACTTATGAAGTTTCCTCCTTATTGATGATGCCTTAATTTAAACAGATTAATCAAGAATAAAAAATCATATTCTTTTAATATCTGATAATTCATAAGTGGTACTGGAAAGGTTATAAATGAATACTAGCGGATAAATGATGTTGAACTGATAAATGATGTTTTTCTATTATTGTCTGACATACTGATGGAGTGTCCATCTTCTGGCTAATAAGTTAACGCCTTGTCGTTCCTCTAACAAAATCACGACGCGAGTGGTAGAAGATCGACAGCCCCCCTTGTAAAGATTAATCGCGGCATGCTGTCAGACAGTCAAACGTCGACAGCGAGCACTTTTCATCCGTTTTAAAGTCGAATCAGCCCTCGCAACTCTCGTAATGGAACTCAGCCGGAAATCCTTCTTTTCTTTTTTTCTTTCATTTATTCTTTCCCTAGAATATCTAATATCTAATATAAGATGTTTATCTTGTATTAGTTTTTTTGCAATGTTCTTAGTAATAAAAATGAAGGAACATATATGATCCATGAAATTTTACATATTTCCCTAAAAGGTTTATTAGTGAAAACCTAACATGACATTTAAAAAATGTTTTATCTTAAATATTACGCTCTTTGTGTAATGTATTTAACATTTTTTATTTGGAGCAGTATATTGTCTGTAATATGTTTATGTTGTATTAGTTTCGTATGATGGTAAATAAATAATAACATTATAAAATATAGTTTGAAAAATCAACCTTAAAAACTAAGAAATAAATGAAGGGCGTATATGACTGATGAAGTTTTTTACAGTTTCCCTTTTTAATGATGATGTTTTACTTTAAAAAAGATTCATAATCATATTTTTTAAATTCCTGTAAATCTTCCATCACTCCATAAGTGGTATTGAAAAGAGTTATAAATGAATACAGTAGAGAACGGATAAATGATATTTTGTCTGTTATTGTCTGACACAGTGATGGGGTGTCCATCTTCGCGTTGATAAGTTAACGCCTTGACGCTCTCTAACAACATCACGACGTGAGTGGTAGAAGATCGACAGCACCCCTGCAGAGATTAATCGCGGCATGCTCTCAGACGCTCAAACGTCGACAACGAGCACTTTTCATCCGTTTTAAAGTCGAATCAGACCTTGCAAATCTCGTGATGGAACTCGGCCAAATCCTTCTTTTTTCTTTCATTTTATTCTATTCCCTTCTTCCAGTAATAAATTCTGTTCCTTTTGAAGATTCTGTGCGAGTCCGCCTTAATTCGTAAGTCACTTCCCAAATCAAGAGTGAAGATTGGTTCTGGGCCTTCTTTTTTTTTTTTTTTTAAGGGGGTGGGCGTCGGTGCTTAATCAGACGCCAATCTTCCGCTCCTTTCAGCAAAGGGGTCCCCCGGAATAAATTGCGAAAAATTCCGCCATTCGATTGCCAATTTGGCGAAAATTGTATCCACCTATTTCGGCTACCGGTAGGGCATAAAAAGAGGAATGCATGAAAGGCGGTGAGAAAAAAGAGCCAGTTCGTCGGTCTAATCACGAATCTCTATAGATGAACTGTGATAAATGCTGATGAACATTCACACTTATCTGTTGCCATGGTGACCGAGTTTCATGCTTTGTTTGCGAAACTGTTTGCTGTGGGATGGAGAATCGGACTTCGACGAATCCTTCGTACTGGTCTCTCTCTGTCCACCATTGTGGTCCACTCAGTTTCATGAAGTGGTCAATAATGGATTCAAAGATTATTAAAAATTCGTTTTTAGGGGTTAATCTCTTCAAAAGTTTCTGATAAACTATGAAACTGAAAAACTAAAAATAAAGAATTCTTCATATTATTTTGGATTACTTGATATGGAAGATATGGAAGTTTGAAAAGCTGAAAAATGATTGAATGATAAAGACATGTACTAATTTCAAAGCAAGTCAACTGATGGCCTGTACTTTTAAGTGACGAAGAGCCTTATGGTAAATTGGCTAGCGCTCTCTAGCCGTTGGCACCACAGGTTTAGTTTTGAATCTTGGTGGTAGCATGGATCTTTGTGAGTGGTTCAGAATCCAAGTTAAACTGCAGGTCCCGGTCTAATGAGCCTAAAAGTGTGCACAGGATGACTGGTAGAGCGACTTGCAAACCTAATAAAGGAGTTTTATCCCAATCTTGCGTTTATTGCGTAATGCATTCAAAATTTTCATATAGCCCAGAATATTGACTGTTATATGTTTATGTTTTATTAGTTTCGTTAATTTCGTTGAATTAGTTTCGTTAAATAATAATATAATAAAATGTTTCTATATTACCAATAAAAAAAATGAATGAAGAGACATATATGACCCATAAAATTTCACACAAAATACTGAAATAATGTTTGATACTTAAAATCTAATATGAACCTTATAAATGTAGTTTTATACTAAATTTTGTAATCATTATGTAATGTATTCAAAACTTTTCATATGGCGCAGAATATTGTCTATATTATATTATTTTCTGATGCTGGTAAATAAAAAAATATTATAAAGTGAATATAATTTTAAAATACATAAAAACTAATAAACAATGAAAAGCATATATGAACCACGAAATTTTACAGTTTTCCCCAATAATGATGATGCTTTATTTTTAAATAAATGCATGTAATTTTTTCTTCTTGTAATTTTTATATGGCCCAAAATATTGTCTTTTATATGTTTATATTATATTAATTTCTTTTTTCCTTGGTAAGTAAATAATAGTATTATATAGTGTTTCTGTAAAATTTTAAAAATCCATAAAAACTAATAAAAAATGAAAAGGCATATATGGCCCATCAAATTTTACGAAGTGGAACTGAGAGGTTATAAATGAATACCAGCACAGAAGGGATGAATGATGTTTTTTCTGTTATTGTGTGACACAGTGATTGACTGCCCATCTTCGCTAATAAGTTAACGCCTTGTCGCTGCTCTAACAAAATCAAGACGCGAGTGGTAGAAGATCAGCCCCCTGCAAAAGATTAATCGTGGCATGCTGTCAGACAGTCAAACGTCGACAGCGAGTCCTTTTCATCCGTTTTAAAGTCGAATCAGCCCTCGCAACTCTCGTAATGGAACTCGGCCAAATCCTTTTTTCTTTTTATTTCATTTATTCTTTTTTCCCCTTCTTTCAAAAGTAACAAATTCTGTTCCTTTTGAAGATTCTGTGAGAGTTCGCCTGAATTCAAGTCACTCCCCAAATCAAGAGTGAAGCCCGGCTCTTTTGCCCCCCTTCTTTTGTTATTTTTTTAGGGGTGGGCGTCGATGCTTTATCAGACGCCAATCTTCCACTCCTTTCAGCAAAGGGGACCCCAGAATAAATTGCCTAGATAAATTCCGCCATATTCGATTGCCAATTTGGCGAAAATTGCGTCCACCTATTTCGGCTACTGGTAGGGCATAAAAAGAGGAATGCATGAAAGGCAGTGGAGAAAAAAAGCCAGTTCACGTGGCTAATCACGAGTCTCTTTAGATGAACTGTGATAAATGCTGATGAACATTTACGCTGATCTGTTTCCATGGTGACCGGAATTCATGCTTTGATTGCAGAAACTGTTGCTATCGATGGAGAATTGGACGAACTTTCGACGAACCTTCCTACTGGTCTCTCTGTCCACCATTGTGGTCCACGCAGTTTCTTGAAGTGGTCAATAATGGATTCAAAGATTTTTATAACTTAGTTTTAATCGTTAATTTTTCAAAGATATTGAATAAATATGTGTAAGTTTATTATTATTAAAGCATATGCTCATCAAAGGGAGAATTATCGACTCCAGAAATGTTTTTAAGAAATAAGAATTCTTCGTATAATTTGGTTTTTTTATTCTAATGCATCTAGCTATAGAGAAATTTAATATTTATGCCATCTGCACCGCTATTACTCATTTAGCACTACCCAGGGGGCACGTGAACAGAAACCTATGTGGTCCCAAAGGAAGAGGAAAAGGTATGCTATGATGGAACACCCGTAGGTAGAAGTCTGACTTGGCTTCGTGACGGCGCTATTTTTTACGGGGTAAGGTTGCCATCCGTACGCCCAGCGCTCTATAGTCATATTAGACTGGGACCTACGGCTTTATAGTGGATTTCAAAGTACTACAAACAACGCCGGACTCGAATCCGAGACCTGTGGCACAAAACGCCAGAGTGCTAGTAACTCGGCCATTCAGGCCCCATATTGTCTGCTATATATTTATATTACATTAGTTTCTTGTGAAGGTTAATTAAATAACAATATTATAAAGTGTTTAAATATAACTAATATAAATAAACCTATTTGACCCATGAAATTTTACAAAATTTCTCAATTAAGTTTATTACTAATAGCTTAGCATGCCATCTAACAAATGGAGTTTAATTCTACATTTTACTTTAATTGATTAATGTATTCCCCATTGTTCATATGGCACAGAATATACGTTTATGTTTTAATAGTCTGCTGTATGTTTATGTTGTATTAGTTTCGTGTGATGGTAAATAAATAATAATATAAAATGATTCATTATAACTTTGAAATCTATAAAAAACTAATAAAAATGAAAAGTATATATGACCCATGAAATTGATGATGCTTGATTTTAAACAGATGCATAATGATGTATGATATATATATATATATATATCGGTAAGTTTATACCTGTAAATCTTCCATCACTTCATAAGTGGTATTGAACGGGTTATAAATGAACACTAGAGCAGAGCGAATAAATGATGTTTTATCTGTTACTGTCTGACACGGTGATGGAGTGTCCATCTCCGCGCTAATAAAACGCCTGTCGCTCCCTCTAACAAAATCACGACGCGAGTGGTAGAAGATCGACAGCCCCCCTGCAGAGATTAATTGCGACATGCTGTCAGACAGTCAAACGTCGCCAGCGAGCACTTTTTCATCCGTTTTAAAGTCGAATCAGCCCTCGAAACTCTCGTAATGGAACTCAGCCAAATCCTTCCTTTTTTTCATTTATTCTTTCTTCCTTCCAGTAACAAATTCTGGGTTCTTTTGAAGATTCCGTGAGAGTTCGCCTTAATTCGCAAGTCACTTCCCAAATCAAGAGTGAAGCCTTTGCTCGCCAACTCTTACTTTCTTATTTCGTAGGGGGTGGACGTCAATGCTTTATCAGACGCCAATCTTCCACTCCATTCAGCAAAAAGGGGTCCCCCAGAATAAATTGCGAGAAATTCCGCCATTCGATTGCCAATTGGGCGAAAATTGCATCCACCTATTTTTGACAATGTTAGGGCATAGGCTAAAAAAAGAGGAATGCATGAAAGGCGGTGAGAAAAAGAGCCATTTCTGTCGGGTCTAATCACGAGTCTCTTATAGATGAACTGTGATAAATGCTGATGAACATCTACACTTATCTGTTGCCATGGTGACCGGATTCATGCTTTGATTGCAGAAACTGTTGCTAGATGGAGAATTGACTTCAACGAATCCTTCTTATTGGTCTCGCTCTGTACAGCAGCTGTGGCCCACGCAGTTTTTGAAGTGGTCAATAATGGTTTCCATAGATAATTAAAAAATTCGTTTTAGCGGTTAATCTTTTCAAAAGTTTATGTAAGAATAGTACGTATGTTTATTACGTAATTAAAAATATACATATCAGTTGGAGAACTATGGGCTGAAAAATCTCTTAAACTTGAATAAGATATTTTACATTATACCTGAAATGACCTCCAGGATCATGATTACCGATTTCGCAATGTCTTCTCTATTCACACACACACATGCTCCTATGATCTTACACGAAGAATTGCAATAACAATTAAAAAAATCGAGCAGAAAAATATGTGTTTAATGTCTCGGTCTATACTGACCTTACTATAACGGCTGCAAGAAGAGGTGGCCACATTCAGTTCAAGTGGAACACTTTGGGGATTTATGGAACAGGTTGTTCTCATGGGTACAAAACTTTTTAATCACATTTAATATATTCATCCACATTACAGCTTATCTGCTGTCAAATTTAAGTGCTGGGTTGTAATTATAAATTGTCTACAAACCTCTCTTTAACAAAATCCTTCGGGGGAGATAAGCTTCTCTCTCTTTTCCTCATTGGTGTAGACACTTTTCTCAGCTTATTGTATATTACCCATCACGATGGAACCACTCATGATGTAGTCTATATTCCATCTGCAATTGTTTCGACCTGTGAAGATTGCACAGACTATCGTTACTTTCATGAGATTTCATTTTTCCTGATACCGAATATCTGCTATGAGATTTGAGTGACAAGTTGTTCTCGTTAGTACAAAACTCTAATTACATACACTCATGTCCATAAATTAAGGATAATGAAGTTAGCAAAGAAAGAGACAGAAGCAAAACAAATTTGACTTATTTGTAAAAGTCTATTTATTAAACAAAAAGGTAAAGAGCAAAACAGATGCTGTATGTTTGGATATAATTAATAAAAATTGCGATTTTTACTCCCTGGAGCAAATTTCAAAAAGAACCTATTTACAAAAACAGTATAACATGGTTAGTAGGATGGTTAATATGGAGTATGTCTCCCGGACGATGCAATACAGGGCCTTACAAACGCCTAGGCATGCTGAGTATCAAATTACCAATCTGATCTTGGGGAATATTACACCACTCATCAAGCAATGCCCTCCGAAGTTCCGGTTGACAGGTGAGGGGGTTGACGGGCTGCACTCGCCGTCGACAAAGCATATCCCACACATGCTCTATTGATTCAAGTCCGTGAGTATGCTGGGCAATCCATACGGTGATATCCTCCAATTGAAGGATCTGTCTACAATGTTTGCACGGTGAGGACGGGCGTTGTCATCCATAAACAGAAATTCAGCACCCATGGCGCCCCGAATCAAACGGGGTACATGTTGTTCCAGAAATGACGTCCCGATAGATGTGGCCTGTCATCGTTACACTCTGAACATGCAGGTCAGTTCTGGAACCAAGAATAATTCTCTCCAAACGAGCCATCCTTGCACCACCGTAAAGAAGTCGTTCAATGGTGTTCTCTGGTGGTAACGGGTACCTTGCGCTCTCCGTATGAAAGTCCGGCGAGAATCAGACTGCAACCAAACCTGGGCTCGTCGGAAAACATCACACCAGACCACTGTTGCGGTGTCCACAATGCATGCTCTCTACCCAGGTTAATCGCAGGCGACAGTGAGTTGCTGTAAGTGGAACACATCTGACAGGCCTACGAGCATATAGACCAATGTGCCCTAAGCGTCTGTGCACGGTCTGCCTTGAAACTGTCGTACCGGTAGCTGAAGAGAGCCCTCTCTTACACTCTCGTCGTTGTGACGTACTATCCGCGCCATCTGGTGGTTTCCTGTAATTTGCATATTCTTCTTCAAGAATGTGATTATTCTAAAGGTGAAATTTTTATTTTAGAGTTCAATTTTTGTGTGATTCTGAATTATCCTTAATTTATGGACTCAGAACCCTGCTTATCTGCTGTTAAATTTGAATGAGGGGTTCTAATTATAAATTTGTCAAATAACATACATTCCTCCATGCTGGGAATGAAATCCCACAATGATCCAGTGTCTTAAACGGAACAAAGAATTATCTTTATGAAGCTTGTAGTTTGAATTTAAGCGAAAAAGTTTGATTACTAAATGAACAATCATTAGGTTTCAGGGGATTAAAATTGCTTTAAAGTTAATAAAAAATGTGAATAATACATAATGAATGTGAATATTATTGAGTCCAGTGTGTAAAACATGGGGTAGGCTCAATGCATTTTAAAACTGGGAAACAACACCGCAAATCACTGACATCACCAAGAACATTCGATTAAGAACCGATATTAATAGAATGTTAGAACTGATTCCAGCTGTAAGAAATCACTAAGAAAAAGGAAATGCTTTCTATTTGTCAACAGTTAGAAAAAAAATGCTGTTCTAGAAAAAAAATTGTCCTGTCCTACTGAAATAATTGTCCCGTCGTCTTAACTGCTAGGGAAAAAAAATCCCATTTTTCCCTTTCTATTATCTCTATTTTTCACATACTGACGGAATATAAATCAAGAAATATATTTATACAATGTTTACACAATATTTATACAATGAACAACTCTCGGAAATTGTCACATTTTAATCTTTCTGAGTACTCTATGAGCATTTACCAATGCTACCGTTTTGGAACTTGACCACGCTCTTTGACCTTTATTCCGACCAGCTATTGCGTGGAAAATTGGTAAACGGCCAATGCAGTTGAATTAAAACGCAATGACATTAGGCGGGGAGAAAAGTAATTTCAGAAGGGTTCTAATAAGAATAGTTTTTATTTTAATTAGAACCCTTCTAACATCTAGACAAAATCCACGAACACGTGTGTTCTCATGGAAAGAGGGAAAGTGGCAGCTTTTTTTGTGATGGAACACCTGTAGGTAGAAGTCTGACTTGGTTACAAGTAGCGAGAAAAGGAGGCAGTGCCGTCCAAGAGGACTTTTAGGGGGTAATATGTCGCATTTGCGTATCGTATGGTAGAAAACCCGGAGAACTCCACCAGGAAGTTCAACAACCGAGACAAGATGCCGAACGTCACAAACGCCATCGGGTCCTTTCGTTTTGTGAAACAGTGTCTACAACAAAATCACCAACGAAATGAACCTCAGCACTAATGCTCAGCAGCGGCGCAAGTTGCCACTGAGCCACGAGTCGGGCATGGATTGTGTAATGAATGCATATTGGACAATTTTCACTCTTTTCCTTCAAAAGGGCATAGCGCCGTATACGCAATCTGACATATGTTTATTTGACTAGCTCCCTCACAATGATAGACTTGTTTGTTTCCGCTTTAAATTGGACATTTATCATTCCACCAAAAGCCAATACAACTATAAGTAATTAGCAATTAGAACGGTAGACATGTAGCAGATTCTGTGTTATCAGGGCACATATTGGGGGGGAACTTCTATTTTTGAGACCATATTTTATTACCGTTATTTTGAACGAACATTCTCAGAAAGACGTTTGGAGTGGGTTGGCACCATTCTCACCTCCTCATCAAATTTAACTGAAGGACTTTTCGGCTAATGGATTTATTGTGCCTGTCCTCGCTATAGACAAGGAATTTTCGGGACGGACTTTGTTTATTGGATTTTGTACCTCGCTAATTTTCACAACAGAGTTTTTGCCGTCAGAGATTATAATATTTAGCTGTTTCAATGATATACTCACAGTGTTTATTGAAGGGCTTAGGCTATTTGCCAGTTTCAGTGATATTGAGCAGTGTATTTTCGAAACTGAAGGTTCAACCAAGGTTTAAGGTTCCAGGCGGATAAAAAAAAAAATTACCTTTTCAAGTTTTTTTTTTAATTCCTCATAATAAACAAAATAAGAAAATTAAAAAATAAAAAAAAAAAAATTAAAAAAAAAAAAATTTTAATTTGAAAAAAAAAAAAAAAAGATATAAATTGAGAAAAAAGAAATTCGAAATAGAAAAATTAAATGGAAAAAAATTTAACAAAAAAATAAATTGAAATTTTAAAAAAAAATGGAAATTCGAAAAAAAAATTTAATTGAAAAAAAAATTAAATAGATAACTTTTTAAAAAAATGAAAAAATAAATTAAAATTAAAAAATGGAAATTCGAAAAAAAAAAAACTAAATTTAATAAAAATTAAATAGATAAATTAAAAAAGAATTAAATTGAGAAAATAAATTGAAATTAAAAAAAATAATAATAAATATATTGTAGAAAAAATAAATGGTAAATTAAAAAAAATAATAAATAAATAAATAAAAAAAAAACTGAAATTTGAAAATTGGAAAGTGAAATAATAATTTGAAAATAAAATTGAGTGTTAATTTGAAAAATAATTATGAAATAGTAATTATAAATTATGTCGTCCTCAATTTTTGAACTACAAAAAAAATCTTTGTAAGCATTCCTTCATCCAGTTTCATTCGCAGACGATAATACTAAAATCGTTTGCACACAAGCAGGGTGTAAACTTTACTTAACTAATGAAGCCTCTCTGCAAACGGTCCGAAAGGAGACTTTCGAAACGAAAACAACAATTTCGAACGAAAGGGGGGCTCGATTTATGACCCTTTCCGACACAAAATGACAGTCTGCATTTCGAGAATGACGTATAATTAGCGGCCTAATGAACGAGCTGTCTTGCGGGGGGTGAGTTCGTTAGTCCGTGCTGTGATGGAGTGCACGAAAGGTGTTGTCCGCTCCCACCGCAGACACACAGATAAGGGCACTTCTTCGCCAAACGAGGCGTGAATGAGCCCCTTTTCTTTTCCGAGTGGCGACTTTGGCGAGATGTCATTGGCGCCATACGGCTCTCGTGGTTGGTTTTTAATTCTAATGTGTTCAAATGGTTTAAATTTCCTTCACATATACATCCACATCTACTGATTCAGATAAACCTTCTTGGTACGTCGGCTTTTTTCATAGACTATAAGTTCAATTAAATTTAAAGATGTAGAGTAAAAAAGAAACCACTAAAATTTCAGAATGATATAAGGTTTTATTGTGTAGAAGACCTATCTATTGCAAAAAATATTCAATAAAACATTGGAAAACTACTGCCTCTTGATGCTGGCCAACTGGCTGGCCTCTGGCAGTTGGAACCACATGCTTCAGATTCGTATCCTGGCGGTGGCATGGATGTTTGTGAATGATTCGGAATCGACGTTGAACTGTAGGCCCCGCTCTAATTAGCCTAAAGTGTGCAGAAAATGAGCACTGAGGGACAAACCAAATCAAAACTTCTTCATTGGTCCACGGCCCTTTAGTGGGCCATGGCCGTTGTAACTGGCAGATTTTGAAACATGAGATGGTTCCTTTTCATGGGGTAGGTTGTCAGAGCGACAGAGCATTTTCATGCAAGCCGTTAACTTGGCTTGGCATTGTACGTTGGTGTTTGTTCTCTTGTGGAATTTTTATATTAAATCCCATGTAGCATTTATCCACAGGAAGAATAGAATTTCGTTCCCAGAAGTGAGGAATGTACATTCTTTAACAAGTACATAATAGCAACCAGTTACTCAAAGTTGACAGGAGAAGCAGTGTCGTGGATATTTATACTAAATGCAATTAGTGTTTTCTTCTAATGAGAACAACTCGTCACTCAAATCTGACAGCAGATAATCAGTGCCATGGATAATCATACAACATGAAATTAGCGATTGTCTGTTCGACCTTCACAGGCAGAAAAAAATTAAAGACAAATATATGTACTACACCATGAGTTGTTATGTGATTGGTAATAAACCGTTTGCTGAGAAAATGTATACTCCATTCAGAAGTGAAGGAAGCTGAGGTCCCATTAGCTTATCATCTTCATTTGTGATATTCTTAAGACTCAGTACTTAATTGAACATCCAAACTTTAATAATTTGCATGTTGTATTGAAGAGTACTTGCATATGACATTTCATTCAAATCCGAATAATTTCAGACTTTCTTTGGCTCCCCCCTTTTTGTAGAATAAATTAAATAGAAGTGCATTAAATAAAAAAAAATACCACTAATGCTTTTCGAAATTATATTTATAAGAATTAAGAAAACAAATCGTAGATTAACTACCTAAAAGTGAATGAAAACTAATAATTGTCTTCCGAAGAGAAAAAAAAAGCAATTATGTTGGGGTTTAAATATTACACTAATTATCCTCGAGTGCCATGTTTCAAAAGAAATCCCAAACTGGAAAAAAAACAAGACTTATCCTTTCTTCAAAAAGCCTCCCGAACGACAAGAGGCCGTTATTAAATTGCGCTCTTCGAGTGACGGGGCTTCACAAACAGGCTTTCACTGCAGAGAGAGAAAAAATATATCCTTGCATTCAATGCCCAAAATACCCTTACAGTCTCGCCTTTTCTCCGGAATCCTTACCTCCGGGCAGGATTGAAAATAAAATGACTGCATGGGAAATAAAAATGGGAAAAGGAGAAGGAATCGATCTGCCCCCTCCAAGGAAAAGGATAAAGGACAACTGCACGGACGGGGTAAGCAGGGAGGATAACAGAAGCCATAGAAAGGAAAGGACACTCTTTGCTAAAGAGTTTTCCGCGTTTTGCCTTTCGTATTTGTGCGACTGCACGCGGAGATATTTCAAAGGGATTTTTCTCCCTCGCCCCCCCCAAGCATTGGTGGGGGTGGATGGTAGGGGAGGTGGGGGCAGTAGCCATTCTTCCATATCGGGCCTCACAGAGATAGATCTGCTACATGCAAGGAAACTGTTTCCTTCTGCCGTGGGTGATCTTTTGTGCTTCTGGTAGTGGAGGGGTAGCGGAACCTTTTTGTGTGCCTTCTGTATGGGAAGGATTGTTCCATTGGTGGAAGGACAAAATGGCGTTGGTCATTTGATCTCGACTTTTGGGGAAGAATCGGGTATTTCATTTTGGTTTTTGTTTCATCTGTATTTTAAACTTCAAAGGAACAATCTCTTGAATACGAAATTTCCATATGGCAGCATTTCACAAACTGGGTTCTGATAAAAGTCCATAAAAACTTATGGAAATGGCAATTGGCTTAAATTATGCATATACAAAAAAACATGATTTCTTAATCATGTTTTTGTCGAATCGGCATGATGAAACAACGAGTTAATTATTAATAATCAAATAATCTCTTCGAGTTGTTAAAATCCATCAATGAACTAGAGTCAACCCCAATTCATAGTCTATTTGTATAATGCGCAGCTAGCGAAAAGTTGTGTACCAATCTCCTGGTTGCATGGATTGCGGTCCTTGTTTTGAGGATAAAGTAGACTAGAGGGCTGGTATAAATGTTTCGCATTGATAATCATTCCCTTATTGGAGATTCATTGCTGTCACTGCCTTTTTTTTTTTCTCCTATGTGACAAGCAAATGTCGGATAATTACCCTTAAAAGACCTACCTGAAGACAATATCTGAATTGGTCTCGTGATCTACATGTAAGCGCACAAGAATAATTCACCGATAGGCGATGAGGAGAAGAAATTATTTTCCATGAGAATTTTGAAGGGTAATTTTCTCTCATTCGCATGTTCTACGGAAGAAACCCGGAAAATTCCTAGAAGGCAGTCAGACTATCGATACATCGTATGTCAGATACGGATGTCAGACGTTTTAAACCGCACCATCACAATTGCCACCTAGTATCTCACTTGTGAAAGCAATGGCAGCCACTAATGGATGCGAACCTTGGATTCGTCATCACATTCGAACCTGCTATCTTCCGCAAGAATAGCTTTGCCCTTTACAATGAACTGGAATAATTATTGTATTTATCGGGATAATAATTGTATTTATCTGTAAAACATAATTTTGTATTTTGCATTTCAAAAAACTTAGCCATATTGAATTCTTTGAAAAAGCTTAACTTTCATATTTACAGTCTATTGTAATTACTAGGAATTATATTGTTTGTCCAGATTTTGTACCGTATAATACTGATATCCTCAGTACTGATGAAGGAGGTAGATTAGGGTGCCAAAAGTATATATTTTCGTGTTTGTAGTCTACGCTGCATTACAGCAATCTCTAGGCCATGTAAATTGGTTTGGATTATCACTCTACGGTCATTTTGTGCACACGAGGGCTAAACATACCGTGAAGCGGATTCGAACCACCAACAAACATCCATGCCACCACCAGGATTCAAACCTGAAGCCTGTGGTTTAAATTCTGTAAAGAAGAGTATAAATATTTCATTGCTTTCTTTGATTGTTTATAACAAATTAAAAATTTATTTTCATTTTCTGATAAATGGAATCGGCAGCAGATGTGATGTTTATCCAGCTTCAAGAAATGTAAGAATTATTTAAATACAAATATATAATAAATAGTAGCTCAAAAAATCAAAAGAGAAACATTTTGTGTTCTTTGCAGACTTCGAGACAGGAGATGCTTTGATTTTACGGGGTACTGTTGTCAACCCTACGCACATCGCTATACAGCCATGATAAACCGTGACCTACGGTTTAAAGGGGATTCAAACATCCATGGTATCGGTGGGACTCGAACTGGAAATCTGTGGCACCGATCACCAAACCATTGGCACTTACTTCTTCTAAGTGGCACTTGTACCAATTGGCTGGAGCTCTGGTATCCAAGACTTCAGGTTCGAATTCTGGCTGTGACATGAATGTATGTTGGTGGTTCGAAATCCACGTTAAATTATAGGTCACGGACTAATTAGCCCAAAGGGCGCACAAAATGACCGTAGAGCTACAAAATAAACCTCTTTAATGGAGCGACAGCCAAATTGTGGGACAACGCCTTCTGCCATATTCTTAATCATGGATATTTTTTTCTGTTTACGGAGTAGGGTTGCTTACCGTATTATATTAGACCCTGCCATATTAGACCGAGATTTCTTTGTTTACTTATAGAAATTCATTTTCTAATTTTTGATAAATGGAATTGGCAAATGCTATGATATTTATGTAGTTTTAAGAACTACTAAACATTCATGTAAGAATTGATTAATTAAAAATTTATTAGAAATAATAGTTCAAAACACTCAATAATAACGTCCATAATAAGTTCAATAAATCAAAAAGAAACGTTTTGTGTTCTCAAAAGACACTTGTATCATTTGAAACTAAAACTTTAATTACAGTGATGACACAGAGTGCACGAAGGGCTCTGGTAATAACGAGGTCGAAATGTACTTCTCGCTTAATGAAACTGCGCATCGGAAGGCAAAATGAAGTACGCGCTCTTCCTGATGAATGGGAAGGGACAGATCAGAAAAATGAGGTAATGAAGGGCCCTTAATGAAGGCGTCTCGCATTTCCCGAAACCCGTGTCAACACTCGACTAATTGTGAGGCAACTCCGGCATTTTGCTTCAAATATCGTCATTAGAGAGATTCTGCGATGGATCTTCCAAGAAAATGGAAGGAATTTTTCCCGAAATATCAAAGCAGCAGCTGATGAATTCGGAGGAGTCTGATATTACAGCACTGTCCGGAGATTCACCCCCTTTTCCGGGGTTTAATTACTCCCGATGACTTCGGGAGTCGGAGGAGAAGAAAACGGGAAAACTTTGCCCGGGAAATGATTGGCCTTGCGCCGTTGCGATTTTTCCGGCCTGATAGTCTCTTGATTATTCATTAGTTTAATTTGCAATGGGAGAGATGGAGATGGTGGAAGAATAACTAATGGCGGCATTAACTCCCGGGCATTGAATCAAACTTTGGGAGGTGCGCCCCTTTTCAACGCCCCGGAAGTGATTAATTAGAAGAGAGAGTGTCGCGGACAGTCGTCCACCCTCGCTGAGTCCTTGCACCTTGCCCAGCGATTTATCAAGCGAGATCAGGCACGTCCCGTAATGGCCCCGAGCGAATGGGACTCGCATCCATAACCGTCACTCGAAGAATGGTGGAATTAGATAATCTGCGAATGCATCGAGCTTAATCAAATGTGCAGTGAATCTTTCAAACTTTGTCGATCAGGAATTTAAGCGCCGCACACGAACTTCAGCTGATTTGATTCAGCTTCTGTTTTAGTTTTCAATATCTGGGGGATAAATTTAGATGGGAAATGATTTTCTAAGTCCAACTCGGGGCTGAGTAGTAAGGTGCTTAGCTAACGTATAGGTAGACCAGGTTCAAAGAAGATTGTGGTCTCTTTCCCAGTCGCTGTTTCAAAAAAAGATGAGACCTATGGCGATGCTGACAATGTCTGTAAGCGTCTTGTATGCACAATTAAGCTGCTTTATGGAGAATCTATAGACAGGTAGTTTCTCTAAAAGTCCATAAGAATGTTTGTGGTATACATAAATGGAATAAGAAACAAACCGATGTACCAAAACACATGTACATTATTCGTTTACCCTTATTGGAGTCTTGTAGTTAACTATATACAGGAGTGCCCGGGACGGATATGAGTAATCTACTCATGGATGAAGGAAAAGGGGGCAGATTCTATGTGATGGTGCAACTGTAAGTCTGACTTGGCACCGTGTCGCTGAAGAAAAAACACGAGATATTTTCTTTTTTACGGTGTGGGTTGTCAGCTCTCGTCCAACACTCTCCAGTCATATCAGACTGGCTTAAAGTGGACTTCGAACCACTATAAACAACCATGATATTGCCGAGACACGAATCGAATCTCCTGTGGAACCGAGTGCCAGAGCGCTGGTCACTTGTCATTTATTATAAACTTGACTTAAAAAAAAAAAATCAAAAAATTAAATTGAAAAAAAATTAAACTGTAGAAAAATTTTAATTCGAAAGAAAAATTAAATTGAATAAGGTGAAAACAAAATTTAATTGAAAAAAATTCAAATTAAAATAAAATGAAAATTCGAAAGAAAAATGAAACTGGAAAAAAAAAATTAAATAATAAATAAAAAATTAAACTGAAGAAAAATTTTAATTCGAAAAAAAAATTAAATTGAAATTTGAAAAAAAAAAAAATGGAAATCGGAAAAAAATTAGAAAAAAATTAAATTAACAAATAAAAAATAAATTGAAAAAAAATTAAACTGAAAAAAATTTTAATTTGAAAAACAATAATTATGAAATAGTAATTATAAATTATGTCGTCCTCAATTTTTGAACTACAAAAACCTTTGTAAACATTCCTTCATCTAGTTTCATTCGCAGACGATAATAATATAAAATCGTTCGTAGCACCCAAGCAGGGTGTAACCTCTCCTTAACGAATGAAGCCTCTCTGCAAAGGTCTGAAAGGAGACTTTCCCAAACGAAAACAACAATTTCGAACGAAAGGTGGGGAGGGGACTCTATTTATAACCCTTTTCGACACAAAATGACAGTCTGCATTTCGAGTATGACGTATAATTAGCGGCCTAATGAACGAGCTGTCGTGCAGGGGAGTTCGTTAGTTCGGCGCGCTGTGATGAAGTGCCCAAATGTGTTGTCCCCCTCCCACCGCAGACGCACAGATAAGGGCACTTCACCAAACGAGGCGTGAATTAATTTCTTTTCTAGTGGCGTCTTTGGCGCTCTCTTTGTAGTGGTTTTTAATTCTCAAGCGTTCAAATTTCTTAACATGTGGAGTGGAAATTAGAGTGCTGCATAGAGTGTGAGTCCTCCGCATTTACTGATTTTCTCTCATTTTTAGATTAACACTTTTCAGTTGCATGTTTTTTTTTTTCTTAGACGAAAAGTTTAATGGGGCCTGATGGCCGAATGGCCAGCACTCTGGCACTCGATATCACAGGTTACACATTCTGAGTCCAGGGGGAGTCATGGATGTTTGTATTGGTTCAGAATCCACTTGAAACCTTAGGTTCCTCTGTAAATATGACTGTACAGCGTAGGGCTGACAATCCAAAACTCTTAAAAAGAAAAGAAAACATCTCCTGTCTTGAAAATCTGCCAATAGAAAGATGGCCTTGGCCCAAAAAGAACTGTTGTTAATGATGATGATAATTTTCAATGAAATTTAATTAAACTTATCATCATCATCAAAAAAACCAATAAAATTTCAGAGGAATACAATATTTTTATTATGAAAGATACAACTAGGTATTTATTGAAAAATATTCAATAAAGCCATGGAAACTTCTGCATCTTGGCCCAACGGTAAGCTCGGTAATCTGGCATTTAGATGCATCGTTGGTGGACGTCCAATAGTGCGTAAAATATCGTCAAAAGTATTACCATGGTGTTAGAGGAGAGAGTCGTAGGTTAACGAAAAACCTCTGGCTATCAAACAGTGTAGATCACTCCTTTACATAAATTCCACGACAGTCGCGGTGGTTTTGTGTGGTCCAATGACAAGAATAGGAAAGGCCGAGGTTCGAATCCCTTTTTGGCGGCATTATTTGTTGGGTCACTCTTTCTGAGGAGATTAGATAGCTGTGTAATAATGTGTGTAAAGCCATCTCTCTCATCTATAGTCAGGCTGCCTCTTTGGGGTTTTTCCCATATGGCACCCACATACTGAGCAGTTATTCCTAAGAGTCCTTTGCAGAAATGTTTTCCTCAGCACCCGTTGGTGGGCGGTTCGTGGCATACACGAGGTCACTAATTGCTAGAGATTACAGGGCTAAGTATGGCGATGAGATGTAGAGAAAGAAAAACTTCTGAGAGTTGACAACGACTCGTTACCCAATTCTAGACACCAATGGTCCAAAATTTAATCATTTGAATGTGAAAAGTCAAAGCCCTATGTCCCATGCTATTCCTCCTCTTTTATAGACTTGTCACGCCAGAATTCCTCGCAATTGAGCGAATTATCCATTGGTCGTCGTAAATTGAATCACCTTAGAACAAATAATGTCCGAGTTCTCATTTACGTACCATCCGGTATTCTCAGCTGAGATGCATCTGAGTTCCAACTGTGTATTGGCCATCCATAATTTTTATCAATTGAATGGACGCTATCCTATAAACTTCTCATCTTCATTTGTGAAACTCTAAGATTCAGTGCTTAGATAGCCATCCAAACTTTAATTATTTTCTTGTATTGAAATATATTTTTTGCAAACGAAATTCTCATTCCAAATCTGAATTACCTTTATTCTTCCTGTGTCGTCACTGTGTTTTCTAGCCCCTTTTGGTAGAGAAATTAAATAGAAAGAGAATGCCTTAAATAAAAAATATACCACTAATGCTTTTCAAAATTATATTTATGAGAATAAGAAAAACAAATCGATGTTTAACTCCCTAAAAA
>BPLR01003158.1:0-67168 GCA_021605095.1 Caerostris extrusa | reverse complement strand
GTTACGTATTGCTCCTATTCCAGCTGCTAAGTGACAATTGTTATTTTGTGTACAAAGTCCCCACGCCCAAGACATCTCACCTATTTCACGTGTTATAGCAATTGCTATTTTGTATAGTAACCACCATTTTCAGACATATAATCTATTTCACGTGTCATAGCAATTGCTATTTTGTGTATTAGCCAACATATCAAGGCATCCCCTCACCTGTAACTATTCCACCTGCCATGGCACTGGCTAGAGTGGTGAAGAGGGCCTCGACTTGGGCACAGACTTGATTCCTCTCAGACCAACCATAACCCGGTGCCACTCCACTCAAAACAGAGTGAATATTTTGAAATTCTGTAGTATTTTCTGCAGGAGAACGAGCTGGGTATAGTTGATACAAACTATAAAAAAACAAACATTTATTATGGTCATAATGATTTTATTATCATTCTTACATGGTGTGTTCGTGCCAAAATACCAGTTAAAAAACACATGAATCAGACATGATGAAAACACAAAAATCTAAAAAACAGAAAAAAGAAAATCATAGCATAAGATGCACTAATATTTTATTTGCACCATTTTCTTTAATGTTATTTGGCTTTACAAATTTTAATTACTGAAAAATCGCAGAATAGGGGCCGCTGATTGGCTCAAAATTCCTTTCGCCGAAGTGCGCTAAAAAAAAAAGGATTGCGATTGTAAGTGAAGCGAGTTGCAAACAGAACAAGAAATGCTGGTTACCATATTTGGCAACTTATCGCTCAGTTAACCCCACAGAAAAATCACCAATTTCCAACGGCCCATATTTTGCAATTTGGCATTAATTACTTCAAGCCACCTTCAACGAATTGCCATCACCTTTGGAATTTCTTATGAATTTTCACAGTGATTTCTCTATTACATCACAAAGTTGTCCATAGAATATAAAAATATTACGATATCTTCTTTATAATTCATATGAAGGAGTCAAGACAACACAGTATAAAATGATAAATGTTTAATTTGTATTTAGGTTAGTACTTCTATTATATCTTATATATGAGAAGAAAAATAGCGAATGATACGAAATTCATGTACGTACCTGAGACCATAATTATCTTCTCTAGCCATAGATGCTACAACGATGCTAACCAAACCTGCCAGAATTCCAGGCATGCCATGAAGATTGTTAACCCCACAGGTGTCATGTATGTTTAAATTCTTGGCTAAATATGGCTTTAATAAAAACAATATTTTATGTAATGCAACAAGAAACAACTATACATATATGTATATATAGCTATACAGATATATTCTATTTTAAAATATTTATCTACTATTATATATCTTTGCAATAAATATAGCTTTGCAGAAAGTTATATTTAAATAAAACAATATTATCATAAATAAAGACAGTTACTTTTTTATTTTTAGGAATTTTTATGTAAGTAAAAACTGTTTAATATAAAAAAGAGAGCTACTTAATTTTTATAATTATAATAAAAAGAAATGTTGAATATTTTAATAAATCAAAGAATTCAAAAGAAGTAAACCAACTTTTTCTCAACCATGTTATGTGAATCAAAAAATTTGGAATAGCATTTTTATTTCCTGGGTTTTTTTTAAAAAAATATTTTTGGATTTTAAGGATTTGAATAATATGATATCAGTTTCAATAACAACAGCACTTTAAAGAACTCAAAGGAGTAAACCAATTTTTCCAACCATTTTATGCAAATCAAAAAGTTTGAAACAGTATTTTATTTTCCTGTATTTTTTATTTTTGGATTTTAAGGATTTGAATATTATATTAGTATCAGTTTCAATATCAATAGCACTTTCAAGAACTTAAAGGCGCAAATCAACTTTTACAACCATATTATGTGATTCAAAAAATTTGAAAAAGTATTTTATTTTCCTGTTTCTTTTATTTTTGGATTTAAATAAATGAAAATGACAATGGCTATTTCTCTTGGTTTTCAGATTTTAAATTGAATTGTTTTATACTTACCGTTGCTACTTTATAACCGATTGTAGAAATGATTGCTGCTAAAGCTCCAATAATCATGGCACCAAATGGATGGACTAACATGTTAGCAGTAGATCCAATTGCTACTCCACCAGCGAGTGTGGCATTCTGAATGTGAACCTAAGATAAATAAGATTTTAAATATATTATTCAGGACAATAAATTTCAATGAAATTTTTCTCTGAGATAAAAAAATAGCTGTTTATTCCTAATTTTGAGTTGCTGAACACGAATATGGGGCCTGATGGTCGAGGGGATTAGTGCTCTGGTTCTCAATGCCACTGGTCTCAGATTCGAATTCCGGCGGTGTCATGAATGTTTGTAGTGGTTAGGAATCTTCTTTAAACCTTATGTCCCAGTCTAATATGATTGTTAGATGTACGGCTGACAATCTTACCCCATAAAAAAGGAAGCATATCAAGTTTTTGAATCTGCCAGTATGCAAACGGCCTTGACCCATTATAGAGCTGTTGTGGCAATGACGTAGAACAACATGAATATGACAACGAAAATTCGAAATTGGTTCCCATTCCTAAGATATCGTAACTTAATATTTTCAATATGAAATAATGCGTTAACAAACGCATGTCACTTATACATTTTCTTAGAATCATCATGGAAAATTTTTAAATAGAGTTTGCCAGCATGGTAGTGGACCATTTCCCCTTTGTATCTTCTCTTCATTTTCACAATGTTTTGGTGGAAGCGCTCATTGTGCTTATCGCTAAGCTAACCTCAGTTTTCAGAAAAGAAGTTCAAATGATTTACATGAAATGCATTCTTTCAAACAAGAACAGATAAAAGATGAGTAGCTTTCGCTCACAGGTCTCCGTCTGACCGCGAAAAACAACCCACGTTATCTCTGGCGGTGAAACAGCTTGGAGAAATGGGGTCCCTTTGGAGTCCCGAATCTTGAAGGAGCGAGATCGAAACACATGATTTTCTGGTAGGGGTCTTTCAAACCGATTTTGAATGGGTTCGCGAATGGATTCGTTCTCGTTTGGAAGTTTAAAAGCCCATCCAGACGAGAGCACGATTCGAGTCGAGTCGAGTGACCCCCAGGCGATCTCGCTTCGATCATCTCCGTTTTGCCTGTTAGAAACAACCTAACTGTGCAACCAGATGGCTGTGAGTGACAGCTGGTCGTAAATGGGGTCTCTTTGATCTGCGGAAGAAACCGACTCATGCCGAAGCAAGCTCGAAAGACATGATTATCTGTCAAGCCGGTTTTAATGGGTTGGCGAAAGCCATTCGTCCCTTATTTGTTATAAGTTGGACGGGGCTTTAGAGACATAATGAAATCAAATCAAATCATCACTAATTTTCTATAGGGCTTTTGATTTCACATTTCTTAAGAAATGCGTCAACGCAAGTCGAAAAGTATTCCAAGATTCTTTCTAATGTTGTTGGAGCATCAAAATTTGCTTAAAGCATTTTGATATGGTTTTCTTACGGATCTGTGGACCTATCAAATCCCTGTTTCAGTTTAGTTTCTCTGATTATAGGAAAAAGTTATTTAACTACTTGAATGCTGATCGACTCTTGTCCAAGAATTACATAAAGTTTTATGGGCAAGGTTAGTTGTAGCATTTTTTTCCTCTCTACTGCCCATTCTTCTCTCCAGTATCATACGTTTTTCTAGTAGAACACTGTTTTTGTTTTTTTTTTTTTTTGGCAGTGCAAAAATTTTGGCTGTATATACACATTCGTATAAAAATTATCTTTCTTACGTTCTAATTAAAGATCCATGAGAAGAGCCACTGCATTTAAGTCAAAAATATGCCAAGTTTTGTTGGAGGTCGTTCAACAAAACTCGGTTTCCATTATGCAGCGATATTGCCTTGTTTTGAATGAATCTATGAATAGCGCCAATGTGAAGGGTCGTGTTGTATTTTGAGAACTTTCATTAAGACATTAAAATCAGTACATAAAACGAGTCTCACTCCCCCCACACTAACTTTAAGCTCTATAAAATAAAGCGGAAATTGCTCGTGTTGTGCGAAACAAATTCGAACCTCTTTCTGGTGTAAATTCCATTCTTTAAGTCCCAATTAAAGTAATTCTGCTGTATTCTGGACAGCTCCAGACCTGTCCAGAATAAATCAGAATTGTTTGCATTGAGATCTCTAAAAAGGTTATCCAGCTCTTCTTGAGACAGAATATGTGATGTAGATATAGCATCATCATTTCGCTCAGCACTAGATGTAAAAGACTACAGAGTACGACAGGAAATTTAATCTTGATCTTCCTCTGGATCAATGAAAATTCATTTGAAGCTTTAAGTATGGCAAACTCTTCACCATGTGGAATTGGTCACAGATGGCAGGCATGTTCTGATCCTTTTTTTTTTTTTTTATGAGATTCGTCCTCGAAGAGATTGGACCATGCATAAGTAGCTTGCATTTGTATTACTTTTGGTCCATACAAATAATTTTTTTGTTCCAATACAGCTGGCAAACACTTAGACACTTGTCTTTGATGCCTTAAGGCAAGCACTGCACAGACGTTACTCACTTTGCATTACCCAGGGGCGCGTGTAACTTGAAGATAAGCCACGGACGCGGAGTAACAATGCCCACGACATGGTTTAAAGTGGATTCCGAACCACTACAACATCCATGGCACCGCCGGGACTCGAACCCGAAACCTGTGGTACCGAGCGCCAGAGCGCTAGCCACTCGGCCATTCAGGCCCCCCATACAAATCATAGAAATAGAAATTGCATCATTTTCCTTTTTCACAGTCACATGGAAAAGTTTCCTCGAACAAGAATTACAACATATATGTAGGACCTAGGGCATGTTCTGATGTCAGTAAGAGAAATAAAAGTTTTTCTATAAATTTCCCTGAAGGGGCGATGGAGCATTTTTGACTTCATATGTCAGTTCTCCATTTATATAGAAGAAGTTATTAATACAAATAACGCATGTGACATCATACCTCTAAGAAATAACGTGTTCAACTAAAACGTAAAATCATTGCAATCATTTATTTCTCACACAAAAGCACCGCGTACAACTAATAGCTATCATACTTCAGGCAGGAAATAGTGCCAGTAGTCATACTGCCATCGTCTCCTGATGGCAGTATGATACTGATTAGAGCTACTGATTAGAGACTGAATAGCGAGTTTTATAGTGGTTATAAAGTTTATATGTGGTTATAAAGTTTTTAAAAAATAATGTTAACGTCCTAAGAGATTAGTTTTTAAAAGCTTTATAACTACTATCCAGTAAATCTACTCAAGTGTATATATATTACATATACATATATATTATTCAAATATATGTATATGTAATATATATTAATATTTACACAATTCATATATATTTAATATATGAAGCGGTTTTTTTTTGTTCAAACATTTCACATATATTCTTCTTCTATAATGGTGCCACAGCCCAAGGTTTGCCAAGGCCGTTTGAGTACTGGCAGATTTCGAAAAGTGAAATCAGGGCCGGATTTTCCTATAGGCTAACTAGGTTTCAGCCTAGGGGCCTCAAGATCAAGAGGAGCCTACATTCAAATTGTTAGCAAAATTAAAATTACACTATACTAAAAATAGTAAACACTAAAACACTGAATCGAAAATAAGGAGAAATTCTACACATATTTTATTATGTCACATTAATTTACAAACTTAAAAATAGGAGATGAAAGGGCCTCATAAGTGGAATAGTCTAGGCCCTCTTTTTATCTAAATCCGGCCCTGAGTGAGATGCTTTTCTTTTTATGGAATAGGTTGTTGACCCTACTGCCAACGCTCTCCAGTCATAGACTGGGCTTAATGACTAAAAAAAAAAACAGTCAACGTTTTAAAGTGGATTCCGAATCATTACAAACCTCCATAGTACCCCCGGTACTCGAACACGAAACCTATGGCACCGTGCGCCAGATTCATATATATTTTATATACTATAAATTATTACAATTTATAAGTTATATAAATTTAAGTATTCCGATATTTCCTTTTTTATACATATTTGTAGAAAATTGAGAGAACAGACTATCGTCTTTATCTCCTACTCAAGAGCCCATCACCAATTTTGTTTTGTTTTTGTTTTGTTTTGTGTATGTGTGTTCAGCGCCTCATATTTAGTAAGAAATGACTTTTTAATGCTTACGAAAATTTGTGTATTGTGCAATGTTGTTTTTCTTTCTCTTATTGTTATTCTTTTATATTAAAGCCAATCACGTTTTATTATTTGCTCAACAAATAATAAATGTGCTTATTTATTTCTATCCGTGATATTTTATCCTCAAGTCGTGATCTCTTAAACATTTCTTAAAGGTTAAAAATTATTTGTGGTAGTTACAGAGTAATTGGAGTTACCTTTTTTTTTTTTTTTACGCTGGCGAAAAAGAAAATAAATATAAAATTATATAAATGCTTAAAAATTAGATTGAGTATATTAATGAAATTACAAATACACAACATAACCTAATTAAATTTTTAAATTGAAACTCTTATAAAATACAAAATTTTTGGGACAATATCCAATTTTTGAAGAGAAATTTTATGTACTGAAATAAAAATGGGGCCTGATGGCCGAATGACTAGCGCTCTGATGCTCGGTGCTACAGGTTTCGGGTTCGAGTCCTGGTGATGCCATGGATGTTTGTAGTGGTTCGAAATCCATTTTAAACCGTAGGTCCCGATCTAATATGATTACTACTACACCACACCCATCACTGTGTCTAGAGCTGAGTTGCCCCTTTACAGTTTGGGAATGATTTGAGTGATAAGTCTGATTGGGCTCTGTCACGCTCTACAGCCTACCTTTCTGTCACGCGTTCGGGACCTACTTCTTAAAGTGGATTCTGAACCACTACAAACATCCATGGCACCGCCGGGATTCGAATCCGAAACCTGCAGTACCGAGAGCCAGAGCGTTAGCCATTCGGCCCTCAGGCCCCTGATCTAATATGATTGCAGAAGGGCTGAACAACCCCTCTCCTTAAAAGAAACACATCTCCTGTCTAGAAATCTGCCAGTAGGCAGACAGCTTTGACCCACCATGGGGCTATTGCGCCACTGACGATGAAATAAAATAGTATAAAAAAGTGCCACTAAGGTAAAAAAGCATGATCCTGCGTCCAAATTTGAGAGAAATGGTTTTGTGCTTGTGCAGTTTTCTGCTGCTATAACATTGTGCAGTTAATATTCTTAGGCAGATATTGTGTTACCAGAATGCAGCGTAATATAAATTTTCATTGCAGCTGAAACGCATCAGCCGAAGCTTTCTGAATACGTCAGTACACTGTGCCTTTCAGCTGCAACAAATTGGTGAAGGTTACGCTGATGATGAAGATTATCACGATAAATCATGATTTTGAGATATATCGAAAGTCAACAGTGACACGTGTTGAAAGAGATGGCAGTTCCATAAAAAGAGGAGATTAATAATTCTATTCCACGTAAAATATAATCCCAATTCGTATTAGACAACGAGTTCCACGAATAATATTTTGTAACAATATCAAAAAACTTTACTTACAAAGATTTGCTGGTTGCGATTTGACATGTAAACTGCCGCTAAAAGTGGGGTAAATTCAGAAAATGACATCATTTCCACCTATGGGGACTTTTAGAATTAAATATATATATTTTTACAGCTCATAGATTCTATTACTACTATTATACCATACCACATCATTGTGCCTAGAGCTGAGTTGCCCCTATACAGTTTAGGAATGATGTGTGTAAGAAGTCTAACTGGGCTGTGTGATGCTATACACTCATATGACCTGCGACTTAAAGCAGATTCCGAACCACTATAAACAGCCATTTGACCATCGGGACTTGAACTCGAAACCTGTAGCACCGAGTGCCAGAGGCTTAGCCATTCAGGCTGCAGCTCATCAGACTCGATAGAGATGATTAATAATTCTGTCGCCTTAACATATAATCCCAGTTCATATTATCGGAGAATGGGCTCCACGAATAGTATTTAGTAACATTGCCAAAATCTTTATTTACAACGATTTGTTGGTTGCGATTTGCCATGTGAATTGTCAGTAAAACTGGGGTAAAATTCGTAATTGTGCATTAAATTCAAAAAATGAAGTCATTTCCTGATGCGGTGACTTTCAGAATTAAAAATAAATTTTTACAACTCATGAAATACTACTTGTTTTACACCATTTGCAAGTTTGGATAATTTTTCGAATTGTATTTTTATGTTTTATAGGCGTTTCAAATTGCAATTGCATTATCTCCATCATTTTGAATTTGGAAATAAATTTCGTGTTTAAATAACATAAATTAGAAGCAAAAAATCCATTTCTTTAATGTTAAAGGGAAATTGGAAAGATAATAAGTTGAATTGCTTGTTAAATATATATTTTTTAAAATACTTTACTACTATATTTCCACAGAAAAATGAAAAAGCATATATCAATTTATATAAAATGAATTGTTGGGGCCTGAATGGCCAGCTCTCTGGCGCCCGGTGCCATGGATGTTTGTAGTGGTTCGAAATCCACTTTAAACCGTAGGTTCCGGTCCTAATAGGATCGTAGAGCGTGGCGGGGACTTTGTTACTCCGCGTCCGTGGCTTATCTTCTAGTTACACGCGCCCCTGGGTAATGCAAAGTGAGTAACGTCTGTGCAGCGCTTCAATTAAGGCATCCAAGACCAAGCTGTCTAAGTGTTTGCCAGCTGCATTGGAACAAAAATAAATAAATAAATAACATGAATTGAGGGACAAATTTATATAAAGTATATTCAATGCTTTCTGGATCTCAAAATTTATATTATGGACTGAAATTGATAATTCCCATTTATTCAAAAATTACATGTAATACCAATACTATTAATACGCAAAAGTGGCGATTTTTAAAAATTTAACAACATCAAATTTAATGTGTTAATACACACGGATCTACAATGGTTTATTTTATTTACTCGAAAATTATATAGCATATTTGATTACAGTCAAATATCCTCCAGGCAGTATATGATTCAGATTGTGAAAAATGCTATTAACGCTTTTAATGCATTAACAATATTTTAGAGTTTTTAGAGTATATTTTCATCAAAATTACGAACAATTTGAAATTTAAATTTAGTTGCAGTTTTTTTAACAAATTTCAGACAATTTGAACTAAGGTTATTTGCTATTAGGGCAGCAGGTATATATAAAATTACCCATAATGCATGTCGGCGGTGTTGTTACAATCTGTGGATGCTTTCTACCTCTTGAATGAACCTTTTTTTTTCTGTTCGATACTCTTCTTGAGCTGATTGAAAGAACTTTTATGCCTACAAATATATAATATCCAGGGGCCTGAATGGCTAGCGCTCTGGCGCTCGGTACCACAGGTTTCGGGTTCGAGTCCCGGCAGGGCCATGGATGTGTGTAGTGGTTCGGAATCCACTTTTGAGCCGTAGGTCCCGGTCCTAATAGGATCGTAGAGCGTGGCGGAGGCTTTGTTACTCCGCGTCCGTGGCTTATCTTCAAGTTACACACACTGTCCTGGGTAATGCAAGTGAGTAACGTCTGTGCAGCGCTTTGCCTTAAGGCATCCAAGACGTCCATGTCTGTTTGCCAGCTGCATTGGAAAAAATATATATATAGTATCCAGATTGGCATAGTGCTGTAATTTTGATTCAACTTCGCTCGTCGATTTCACATATAATTCGGAAACTCGACGTGATGCCTACAAGGCTCTTCATGCCCAATAAAAATTCCTCTTTTTCAATGGTTGAACAGTACCATGGAGGAAGACAGCCGTCTACCTACTGGCAGATTCCAAAACATGAGATGTTTTTCTTAACGGGGTAGAGTTGTGAGCCCTACACCTAAAGTTCTATAGCTATATTAGACGGGACCTACGCTTTAAAGGGGATTCCGAACCACTACAAACATCCATGTCACTGTCGGGACTCGAACCCGAAACTTGTGGCACCGAGAGCTAGCCATTCGGCCATCAGGCACCAAAACTTTTTAATTGAGTTTCTATAAATTTTTTCTTCTTTGGCGCAATAGCCTCATGGTGACCCAAGGCCGTCTTCTTTTGGCAGATTTCGGAACTGGAGATGCTTTCTTTTTACAGGGTAGCGTTGCCAGCTCTATGATCGACAATCATATTAGACCAGGATCTACGCTTTAAAGGGGATTCGAACCACTACAAACATCCATGGTACCGAGCGCCAGGCGCTATTCACTCGGCCATGAAGCACCAAAAATTTATTCACGAATAATAATTATCAATAACGTATAAAAATATTCAGGCAACAGAACATTGACTATTTATTATTATTATTATTATTATTATTGTTGTTATTATTATTATACACCAAAACGTTTTTTTTTGTTAGTATTATTAAAAAAATCTTTTCCTTTAAGTATTTTGAAATGAGATTTTACTTTTTATATTAAAGTAAATAATAAAATAGAAAGTAAATGAAATTTGTAGACTTTGCTACTTTCAAATGCACTAACCATGTTTAAACGACCCTCCCCATCAACAAGTGAAGAAATGGCAAAATGTTATGACGCAACAAGCTAGTAGGGCCACAAAAGTATTAATGACACTTCGATGTTGCTCATTCCCAACAGCCATAGCAGAATTGAAGCTAGGCCAGAACATCCACAAAAATATAGTACCTGAAATATAAAAATATACTTTAAATATTAAATGTAAAACAATGTAAAAACAACACAGAATTGTTTACGCTGTTACAGGGATAAAAATATACAGGGTGATTATAAACAAAGTGCCACAAAATAACCACTCGTCAAAATGAGTTCAAATTTGAATTGAAGACACTTGAAAAGGGAGAAATGGTACGCCATCTAAAAAAGTACTGAAATGTATTAATAGATGGCGCTGTAAGCGGCATAAAAGAAAGTGAATTCGGCTGACAGTGATTACTGCCATTGAAATTACAACTTATTTAGCATGGGTTGCACAACTGTAGCATTCAATCTGCTTGATTGTTTCGGTTTTGTGACGGAAAAAATGACTTCAAGTCATTCAATAGCTGTGACACTGTTAGTGGAAAGCCCATCCACCACGGCAAGATCATACCAAATTGGATTGAAAAAATAGTGGAACTTTTTTTTGGAATTTTTGATGCCATACCGTCCCCCTTCTTCAAGTATCTTCATTCCAAATTTGAACTCATTGTGACGAGTGGTTCTTTTTTTTTTACAGCATTTTGAAAGTGGGACTTTAATTATAATCACCCTGTATATTAAATATTATTCCTCATTCTATTTATCTTTATTTTTCAGAGAACGCTAAATTAGCAGATTTATCTTCAAACAACAAATAAATGATGTTTAATAAATCGTATGCATTGTCAAAAGATAACAACAAATAGTGGTGAATGAATTGTGGATTTTTAAAAGCATGAATTGTAGATTTTTTTAATTAAATACTATTTCATCTGTTAGATTATCTCAATGAAGCATAATTTATACATTTGATTTTTTACATTTATTTTGTCAAGATGTAGCATAAAAAAAGCATTTTAATTTACATTTGGTATTTTTGTTTCGAAGTTCACCTGTTATACACTATGAATTACGTAATGTTTTCTTTATATATCTTTCGTTTTTATTACACCTGCTCCTACATCAATAATATTTCTTATCGGTTTATTTCATATAATACCGACATTTGGACTGACAACGGAGAGATTATCCAGTTCCCTGTATGACACTAGATAAAACAATATATTAATTTATTATATAATTTCATTACACTGAATTTAAAAGGACAATTTTAAAAACCGGAAGTAAAAAAAAGTTCCAATATCTTTGTATATGAATTGGATTCAAAAGTAAGTTTTCTCTTTTTAATTTTTATGTATTATTTTATGTTTTAATTTTTATGTTAAATTTTCTCATTAATTTTTTTTCAATTTGTCATGGTCATGATACAATATATCTCATCAAGAATCACCTTAAATTTATTACAATCACTTGAATTTTCAGTTTCTCCACATTCACTTGAATGTTTAGTTCATTCACTTTCATTTAAATTTTAGTTCACTCACATTCACTTGAATTTTCAGTTCATTCACGTTCATTTAAATTTTAGTTCATTCACATTCACTTGAATTTTCAGTTTATTCACGTTCATTTAAATTTTTAGTTCATTCACATTCACTTGAATTTTCAGTTCATTCACGTGCATTTAAATTTTTAGTTCATTCACGTTCATTTAAATTTTTAGTTCATTCACATTCACTTGAATTTTCAGTTCTTTCACATTCACGTGAATTTTCAGTTTTAAGATTCAGTTAATTTTAATTTTCTTTCAAAGGATATATAGATGCAAGGTTATATTATTATGTAAAATTTACCAATCATGGCGAAGATATCAGAATGGTAATTTGATCCCTCCTTGTTATTTCCAATAATGTCCTTTCTGTACAGCATGTATGCAACACCAAGGCCAAAATATGCCCCAAACGTATGAAGAAACATTGATCCACCAATATCTGCAGCCTATAGAAAGCAAAAAATACATTTTAATAGTGTTGATAAACATAATAATGCTTTATCCTTTTAATATTGTTGATAAACATAATAATGCTTCATCATTTTAATATTGTTGATAAACATAATAATGCTTTTTCATTTTAATATTGTTGATAAACATAATAATGCTTTATCATTTTAATACTGTTGATAATCATAATGATGCTTTATCATTTACTAGGATCCATCGTTATTCAGTAACAGAAAATAAAACAATTTTAACTATTTAAAATTAAAATATTTAAAAGTTAATTATTCTTAAATAAAAAATAAATAATAATAAAATGATAAATATCATGTTAATAATAAACTTCTAATAAATTTCAATATGGAATTTAGCAGATGAATATGAAAACCATAGTTTTAAAACCAATTTTAAACTTGATTACAAATAAAAGTAAAACAATTTTAATTTCCATAAACGCAAGAAAGGATTTAAAAGCTAATTATTCTTAAATAAAAAAATAAATAATGATTAACTGAAAAAATCAACTGTTAGTAAATTTCTATATGGAATTCAGCAGACGAATATGAAAAACATAGTTTTAAAACCAATTTTAATCGTGACTAGACTAAAAATAAAAATACAACAATTTTAATTTTCATAAACACGAGAAAGAATTTAAATTTCTAATTATTCTGAAATAAAAAACAAATAATGATAAAATGATAAACATCGTGATAATAGTAAACTGCTAGTAAACTTTTATACGGAATTCAGCAGGCGAATGTGAAACCATACGTTTAAAACCAATTTTAATCTTAACTAGACCAAAAATAAAAGTAAAACATTTTTAATTTCCATAAACATGAAAAAAATATTTAAAACTAATTGTTGTTAAATGAAAAATAAATAAATGATAAACATCATGATAATAGTAATCTACTAATAAATTTCTATATGGAATTCAGCAGACGAATATGAAAACCATGCATTTAAAACCAATTTTAATCGTGACAAGACTAAAAACAAAAATAAAACAATTTTAGTTTCTATAAACAGGAAAAAAAATATTTAAAAGCTAATTTTTCTTAAATAAAATATAAATAATGACAAAATGATAAACATCAAGATAATAATAAACTGCTAGTAAATTCATATATGGAATTCAGCAGACGAATATGAAAACCATATGTTTAAAAACTAATTTTAATCGTGACTAAACTAAAAATAAAAATAATAGACGCAATCGATAATATCATCTGAAGGGAAGTATCAAAATGGTATATACAGCGCGAAGTATAAGTTTGTAAAACATTATATGATGAATCACAATGGCTGGCACACTGGCAACTGGCTTACAGATTATGGAGTACCAATGGGGATAAAACCCCCTAAACTACTTCATCTTGAATTATTATACGTATTAAGTCCAAATTTATTGTTGGCTGCTTAAAGTGTTAGTATGATACAAAATAAAGTTTCTAAAAATTTAAAATGGTATTCAGAAAATAAAAAAATGCTTAGTAAAATAAAAAGTAAGGTTTGAATTATAAAAGAATTTACAAGTTCAAATTGAATAAGAACACAGAAAGAACTGTAACGCAATTCTCTTTTATTTATAAAAAATACTTGGCGCTATCCGTTGACGTGAATAATAAGAATCTACACAAATAAGGTTTTTATTTAAATAAAAAATAATTAATAAGAATTTTTATATCATTTTTGGCTGCTCATCAGATTAAAAAACAATTATAAAAATTGAATTTCTAAATGTTGTACTTTTTAAGTTTTAGGAAATACAGATAGGCTGGTAGACAAATTTACTTTATATGTAGTTAAGGAATTTACTTACAAAAAATGAAAATAATTATGCTTTAAAAAACCTTTGATACAAATTATTTCGAGCTTGGAAGCATTAAATTGAAATCATTTTTAACAATAAAAACTGACGAAATTTTTAATTGAATAAAATCTAAATCACGCTAAAATTTCATTGAAATCTTTTAATATTTAGTTGGCGTTTTCTAAATTGTTCAAAATTGGAAATACAAAGGAAACTGTTGTTAAAAAATACCAGAATTTTATAAACCAAAAATGGGACCATTTTACTTGGTAAATTATTTATATCATCATTTATTATTTTTTGTCCATTATTCTAATATTCTTTTAAAAAAAAAAAAATTTAAATTTCTTGCCAAATCTGATTTATAAACATAATTTCACAACACTGATTTAATATAAGTTCTAATATTTAGTGTTTTGAAACGTTGTTATCAAAACTATAGATTACTAAGAACATTAATTAATTAATTTTTTTACAACATTTATAGATTTTTAATGACATTTGTCAGATTCTCCCATCGCAATAATTATAATAATAGATAAAAAAATGAAATAGAACCAATTTGTATATTTTTAAAATAAGATAAATTTTTATTTCTCCAATCAATTATCTTTAAAGTTTAATATAAAGGATCTAATAAATTTCTGAATAAAAATAAAGATTAAATTTTTGATAATTTACATAAACCCTCTGTACAGTAAAGAATAATAAATTTGTTTATACATTTTTTTATGTATCATTTTTTCCCGTGGGAAAAGTTGTAGCATTTTGTTCCCAGAAGAGAAGAATGCATATTTTTTAAAAATTACATAATAACAACCTATCACATAATTTTGATAGGAGATAAGCAGTGCTGCGGATAGTTATATTACTTGTAATTAATGTTTTGTACTAATGAGAACAACCTGTTACTCAAAACTGATAGCAGGTATTCAGTGTCGTGGATACTGAGACCTCATGAAATTAGCGATTGTGTGACCTTCACACGTAGAAATAATTACACATGGAATTTGGACTACACCATGAGTTGTGATATCGTGACTGGTGATAGACCATGGACTGAGAGAGTATCTTCTCCATTGAGAAGTGAGGGAGCATGACCCCCCCCCCTTCTTTTGACGGATTTTCTTAAAAGGAAGTTTTTGCTACAGAAGAGAGAATTCTGCGACGAGTCGACCAGAAGTGTTGTTTTTCTTTTTCAGAAAGTGACTTAACAGGTCGTTTTCGCCTGTTTACAAAGTGATTCCCTTGTGTTTTTCTGTGATAAATAAGGTCTGCCGCAGACCGATTGGACTAGATTTGTTGTAGACTAGGGAATTGTGAAAATTTCAGTCCTTGGAGTGAACTACACTTCTGTATCTAATTTATATCTTTAATTTTCCTTTCATTGTAAATAGAGTTATGAATATAGAAATAACGCTTGTAAATAAAATTTAAAGTGACGTTCTAATGAACCTGAAAGTGAACCTCTTCTTGAAGCCGTTATAGGTTTAGTATAGACAGACGTTACACCCATGAGATACTGGCAGTTGTCACACATATTGAGCTTTAACGAAGAACACAACATTAAAACTAGCATTAATTACCTTATAGATACGAACACCAAGATGTTCGTTACATGCAAATATAGTTATTTCCAAGATGGCCATCGCAACCAGTTGTAATGGGCTTGTTTTTGCCAAAACAGCACCAAAGGATATGAGGACTGTAGCAGAGGCGAAATTTCCATTAATTAAGCTGAAAGATACATAAAAAAATTTTATAAATTAAAAAATGCACTTTTTAAAAATAATTACATCATTTTTTTAAAAATTTCATGCTTTCTTATTTACCAAAATAATTTCAAGGAAAAATAATGAATAGTTGAATTTTAATTAAATATTATAATATAAATGTACTTCTGGTGAAATTTATTTTTATTGAAATTTATTTTTATTTTTATTTTTATAATTTATTTAATACTAAATTAAAAATTGAGCATTGTTTTTCTGAGGGAACTAAGAATATTATTTTTCTTTTATGATTAAATAGTACAACATTAAAATTTTAATCAAATTTTAATCATCAAATTTAAATCATTTATTTAAATTTTAAAAATTTTAATTTTTTTAATTAAGCTTTTATTTATTAAGTTTATTTTAATTTGCAATTATTCATTCATATACAAATACTGTATTGAAGAAATAGTTCATTATAATCAAATGATTTAATATAAGATTTAAAATATTAATTTTTGAATCCATGATCAAATACATTTTAAAATCTTGTGGCTAAAAATTTTATTTCTTGGGAAATTTTAATTTGCAATTATTCATTCAAATACATGTACTGTATTGATTAAATAGTTAATTAAAATCAAATGATATAATATAAGATCTAAACATAACTAAATAATAATTTTTGTATCCATAATCAAATACATTTTAAAAATATTGTGGTTAAACATTTTATTTCTTGGAAAATTTTAATTTACGAAAAATCGAAATCAGATTTATATAATTCAAGTCACAGAAGTTAACAATTTTGTTACTACATAAATACTTTTCAAAATTTATTAAAATGAGTGTTCCTTAAAAAAAAAAAATGTAAAATTAACCAATTGAAATAAATATTTCAATAACATTTCCAGCATCGTGTTCTTAAACATATAAAAAAAATGCTTTTATTTTTATTCAAGTAGGAAAAAAATTATAAAAATTTCGTTAATAGGTGGCAGCACAGTATTTTCTTCAGTTTCCAGTAAACTATTATTTTCCCATCAGAACAATATTTTTACTAAGAAATTACGAACAAACAACAATTTCTTCAGTTTTGAATAAATTAAAAAGGATAAAATAAAAATGTGAACTAAGAAAAACTATTTAATTAATTTAAAAATATTTATTGGAACTTTATTTGCTTTATAAAAAAAATCCCAATTAATTGATATTTTAATAATACATAAACCCTTATAATACATTCATAAATCAAATGTATCATAAGGGGTTTCAAACTGAATGTATTTTAAACGGAGAGAATATAAACACCATTAAACAGAGGAAATACAAACTTAACGAAAGGATAAACAATATGTGTTAGGAGAAGATTACTTGATGATTAATTACGACTTGCAAAGATATGTCATCATTAATCACAGTGATGAGGAGGTTGTGCGCTAGTTTAAAACAATGTTCTAAAATGATTTTTAAAGTTTTGTAAAAGCAATCTAAATTTGCAACATTGTTTACTAAATTTACAAAGAACTGCTGATTTTAAAAGTAAACGAAAACTTGATTGTTCGTGATCTACACTGACGATATTAACACCGCAACAACTATCATAAGACTACCCACAACTATATAAAGAGCTACCTAACAGGTGGGCTGAAAATTTCGTATGCTGACACATAGATGGCTCTACTAGTATTAAATCTATATGAGTTTTAGTTAGCCCTAACCTTCAAAAGACACGTGTATAAATTTGACAGCTGTTGCACTATTAGTATGTGAGTTATAGCATTTTTAGTGAAGTTATAGCATTTTTAGTGTTCATCACGTGCAGTACACTCGGCTGACTGTCGATTGGACTCCGGTGTGAAAGGATGGAGCTATGTTTCATCCATTGTCACACATCGACGCAAAAATTCGGGTTTATTACGATTGAACAGCTCCAAACACTGCTTAGAATCATCAATTCGTTGTTGTTTTGGGTCGATTGTGAGCTCTGCGCGGCATCACTTTGAACAGAGCGATATGTCCAACACGTTCCTTTGATATCTTTAGGGTCTCCGCTTTCTCAATCAACTTCACTTTATGGTTATCAGAAATTATTTTGGGGACTTTTTTTATGTTTTCATCGGTAACAGCCTCTTTGGGGCTTCCACTGCGTGCATCGTTCTCGGTGCTCATTTCGCCTCGTTTAAATTTAGCAAACCACTTCTCTATGGTTGATTTTCTTGGTGCAAAGTCCGAATAATGTTTATCAAGCCAAGCCTTGGCTTCAATAATATTTCTTTTCGCCAAAAAGCAATGCTTTATTAACTTTTATCCCTTTTTATCCCTTTTTTAAAACTAACAAAAATTTGCTTCACTAAAAAATGCTATAACTCACATACTAATAGTGCAACAGCTGTCAAATTTATACACGTGTCTTTTGAAGGTTGGGGCTAACTAAAAATCATACGGATTTAATACTAGTAGCGCTATCTATGTGTCAGCATACGAGCATTTCAGTCCACCTGTTACCTGCCATTTCTATCACAATTCTAATCTCTCAAAGTTCTGACCAAATTTTACTGCTTTTTAGTTCTAAAGTGTTTATATAACGATTGTTACTGGAAGTCCCATTCAGTATATAGATCTACGTCGGTGGTCCTAGATCACCGACACCGTGGCGAACGTCTGGCGCGATGAGGGTATAAAGCGATAATATCTTGCAAATATTCTGGCTACACTTTCTTGTAGTTTATTATCATTTGTAATAAAATTCTGCAGTTTCGACCATCCCGAAATATTACTAATTTCTAGATCTAATAAATATACTAAAAAAATCATATTACTCAAAAATAACACAAATCAAAATTCAAAATAAATTGAAAAAAAGGATGCAAAAAGACATAGGGGATATAACACAAAATTTTTTTTGTTTTTACCATATTGTAAAAATCTTCGTCTTATCAATAGAGGTTAACAGTTACATTAGGAATGTGGTTTGTTAATATAGTTTTCCTTACAGAAGACCAGGAGCATCCCCTTCTTCCATAGAACGTCTTCGAATGCTATCGAAGAGTAATTTTGCGATTAAGAAAGAGTAGTAGTATAACCGTGCCTCCTCCTATACACTGGCAAGAGTGGTTCCTTGTGGTTTTCAAGAGAAATGATCAGTTAGCCTCGAGACTCACCCGTGAGGAAGTATATTTGGCGCACCTTGCGCGTAGCTGAGTTTCGTGCTTTTCGGCTTAGAAGTGGAGTCCTCCCACGAATTTATAATTATCTATCTCTAAATGTGTTAAATATTGTATGCCTTTAATTGCATGTGTGTGGTGTTTGTGTGCATGTGAATAAAGCTGTGAATTCTCAAACCTGTGCCTCAAGCATCTCAACCCAACCACACTCTTTACAATCTGGTTGGCCCATCTGCACACTACAGTAGTTGAAATTTTGTCTTAAGGGGTTGAGCTTAACTTTATTTATAACTAAGGTTTTTTTAGCAATTGGTTAGCTTATATTTTTGCTTGTTGCGCTTGAATCGGCCATTTAATTGGTGGAATTTGAATAAAATGCTCAAGAACAGACCATCTTTGGGCATTAACGCCCAAGTCTAGTAATGCGTTAAAAAATCTTAGAATTGGGAAATCAAACTATTTAAAAATTCAGATAAACTTATTTTATTCATCATACAGCATCTAAATTAAAATTAATTTTTGTTTTAATGTAATTTTAAATTTTTAGTCATTATTTTATAGTTAAAATGTCATCAATTTTTTCATAAGGATTTTCCAGCTGGCTAAGGGAGTGGTATTTTAACAACATCATTATTGTGTTTTTTCCTTACGAAACGAAGCTATAATACTTTACATCTCTTGAATAATGAACTGTGAAAAACAGATAATGATGTAAAGTACTGTTTTTTATGAAACAAGTGAAAAATCACCAAGATCAAAATCACATTTTATTAGAATTTACTCAATTCCGTGTCACATTATTCACCATCAAGATCTCATTTTTCTTCATTCCATGAATTTGAGTGTGGTCCATGTTTCGCAAGAATGATAAGATTTGGCATAGTTTAATATCATTTGGCGAGAATTTATGAGGTTTATGTTAACACAATAAAATTCTCATGACGTTAGAGAAGACTGAGCATTTATATTCATCCATCTAATATTGTTATTTAAGTGACAAAAAGTTCATACATAATATTGTCTATAAAAATACATCATGTCTTTATATAAAATGGATGAACGTATGTATGTGTGTATGTTACGTTATAATTTAAAAACAACATCACTTAGAATCTCACCGAATTTATTATTTCGGTCAGAAAATTTATAGTCAGAACTTTATGATAAGAGATTAAATAGATTAAAAGTTCCAAAAAAGAAGGGGAAGAAAAGAAAGAAAGAAATTGGGAATTCTTGGATAAGAATGAATGCTTTATGAAGCCAATTTATATAGATTTAACATATTTTTTTTAAAAATCTCAAACAATAATTTTGCACAAATATTTTCCTTAATAAAATTTACCAAAACCAAAATGTTTTATTTTCTGTAACCGGGAAGAACAGGGTCGTATCCGTTTGTAGCATACATAAATGGCAATCATAAATGTTGTATTTATAATGTTTTAATAAAATATACATTACGACTACTACATCACTGTGGCTACAGCTGAGTCGCCCCTATACAGTTTGGGAATAACATGAGTTGGGAATAATATTAGAAGTCTGATTGGGCTCTGTGAGCTCCACGGTCATATGAGACAGGACCTACGGCTCAAAGTAATTTCCCATGAATTACAGCAAACATTCATGGCACCACCGGGACTTTGAACCCGAAATCTGTAATACCAAGAGCTAGCCGTTCGGCTGTCTGGCCTCAATAAAAATATACATAGATATTTTCTGGAAATTCGTAGTAAAAATACAAATTAATAAATATATAAACGCAACTCTTCATTTCAAATTCGGGGTCTGGTAGCCAATTGGCTAGTACAATCATGGTGTTTGGTACCACAGGTTTCATGTTGAAATCCTGGATGGGGCATGAATGATGCTTGTTAGCGGTTCGGAATCCATTTTTTAACTATAGGTCCCTGCCTAATTAGCTAATGATCGTAGAGAGTTAAACCAAACTTTTTCAAAATTACAATGGATAACTACAAACTGAGAGTGAGACGTTTTTTTTTTTCTTGTATGTTATATAGCTATTCTTTTAATTTTCGCGTTTTTCACTTTTTTACTTTATTTTTCACACAAAAAAGAAAAACTCTCTCCCATTATTTTTTCACTTTTTTTTTTTGTTGTTGCTTACTATCTTGTCTTCTATATCTTAAGTTTAAGCGTTTAAATCTAATTAGTATAGTTTTCTGTAAAATTCTGTAAAAACAACTTTTCAATAATGTCTTCGAAATTTAGTTGATAGTACTGATCTGAAATCTGGTACAAAAAGTTGCCATAGTTGCCGAAAATGATGATATTACCATTAAGTTTTATTTAATTTTTTTAAATATAGTATTCATCGTAATTACACAAAAATAATATTTATCTAATCATTTACTGACACAAAACTATAGTTTGATGGGAGAAAAAAGGAAGATGCCGAAATAGAATTGAATTCAGAAATGTCAAATACATAAATAAACAAAAAATAATAATAATAATAATAATAAATAAATAAGCACTATTTTCAAAAAAATGAAATTTTGTAAATGCCCTTTTTTTTTAAAAACAGAAGAAAAAAAATCTTTTTAGAGAGACAGAAGAGGAAGAACATTAACGGATAAAGAGAGATGTTAAGGTGACTGAGTTAATTGCGAATGCCCTAATGTCAGTGAAGCCGAGTTCTAAGGGAAAAAAAAAAAAAAAAAGATGTTAAAAAGAGGAACCCTCGGAGACCCCTTACCCTTGTTCGACTTCCGAACAATTAAGGCGATAACAGCAAAGTGGGCGTGAAAGCAGCCAACGAGAATGTGTGTGTGACTAATCCTCAGTGCTCCGCAGTGGGGGACGGACATTCCATGAGTAATCTACTCATAGATGGAGGGAAAGGGGGCAGCTTCCGTTTTCTGATAGAGCACCAGCATTTTGACGTTTGACTTGGCTCCGTGATGCTTTTATAGTCATATGAGACCAGGACGTACGGCTTAAAATGAATTCTGAATATCTACAAACATCCGTGGCACCGAACCCGAAGCCTGTGGCGCCAGTGCGCTAGACACTCGGTCATTCAGGCCAGTGTGTTACCATCCCTTGGATGTGATAAAGTTCAAGATAAGATTGTTTGTGATCCTAAGACGTTCCAGTGTGTTGGAAAGACTGAATAAGATTATGATGATGACTCTGTATATATGAGTTCAATTATGTATTTTTATCCGATGGACCTTCTCTTGTTTTACCTCATGAGTTTTACTTGTGATTTCCTTATAATATTGCATAACATTCTTCCTCTTGATGGGAGGGGGACTTTTAGAACTGTAATAAAATGTTGGTCTCGATGCAATAAGTTTAAGATTTTGTCATCTTATACCTGAGGAATTGTTTGCATATAATATCAAGTTATATAATTTTTATTAGTCATTTGAATAGTTGATATCCCCATGCTGTGGCCTTTGTAACCACAGGCTTCAGGTTCGAATCTGACTTCAGGCCATGGATGCTTGTTAGTGGTTCGGAATCCACGTTAAATTACAGGTCCCGTTCTAATTTGCCTAAAAGGTTCACAAAATGACCGTAGAGACAAAACAAACCAAACCAAAACAAACCTATGCTGTTTGTGTACCATTAGCTATTATGAATAAGGTTGAAGTTATATTTGTATTGCGGATTGATGACAAGTATAGAAATTGTATGCATAAATATAAGATAATTTGCATTTAATTTCGATTAACGATAATTGTCTTAAATATTAGAGTTTTTGCATACCGTATTTTGGACGTCCGTTAGCTTTTTCTCCCTAGCGCGCATGCTCATAAATTGCGCATGCGTATCTGTTCAATGTTTCCTATGAGCATGCGCGCTAGGGAGAAAAAAGCTAACGGACGTCCAAAAATTTAAATATCATTTTATTATAGAACATCATTTATTTTGAATACTTTATTTTGTGTTTTTATATTCTTTCTCCACTTTATCAAGTTTCTCAGGACTTTCAAACTAGCTTTGATAAAAATGCGGTGTCCCCATAGATTAATTTATGGGTTATTGTTGATCATAACGTAGAAGATTCCTATTAACAATGCTATGTTAGTTTTTACAGGTTATGTGGTTTTATTTCACTTCATTTTTGGGGTGGGTATTTTCGAAGCGAAAGTTTCAGTGTATCAGATAACAGCACCACACCTCTAAACTGGAAAAATACCCTTTTCTTTTATACTATCTTTCCTTGAATATATTTTTAGTATTTATAGAATTTCTTATATTGCATTATGATTCTTTTATTAGAATTAATTTTGGAATGATAGCTCCAAGGCGTAAAAAGGAAAGGAAATAAAACCCAGCGTATTTTGTATCTTCGCTTTAGAAATATAAGTAAACAGGTTAAGTTCAGAAAACAGATCTATTTTTTTATAGCTTCACTCAACTTGAGATCTGTTATTATATACAATAAAAAATATATTTAATTATTTGCAATCACCAAATTATATAAGTTACTTCGTTAAATTTTCCTCACCCTCTTAAGAGAGAAAAATGAAAGATCAAAAGGCCTTGAAACATTATTATTTATTTATTTTGTAAATATTTAATTTTCTTCTTTTCCAACGTTTTTTTTTTTTTTTGCAATAGATTTGATTTATCGTCACGCACTATCTGATCTTAGACAAAATCGCCCATTTTATGGCAAAATTTCTACGATTCAATTTAATTCTATTCAATATTTGTCTATGGCAAAATTTCTTTTTTCGGAATGACATGCCAAAATTGGAACTACAAGATTTGGAGTATTATCTCTGTATCCCTAAAAATTAGCAAGGATGAAATTGCGAAAGATAGCAATTTTTTCACATTTTGAGTAAACGTCGTGGAATGATGCGATAAATTCGTAGGCTGGAACGTCTTTTCAATGGGTTTCAAAGAGAAGGAGAAGAAGATGCAAACCTTTCTGAATTCTACTCTCCTATATATTTGAATTATAGTGACAATATATATATATAGGGTCTGCATATGCAATATAATAGCTTCCTATAGTATATCCTTCCAATGAAATGAAAGACCTGTAGCGGAATCTGCGACAGATATATCATTTCGAATCGCATGGATATCTGCCGTTTCAGTTGCACATGACCTTAGACCCAAAATATCGGAATTTGAAAAAAAAAAAGGTACAAGATTTGGAGTATTATCTCTGTATCCCTAAATATTATCAAGGATGAAATTGCGATGAGCGTTTTTTCCCATTTTCTGTAAACGTCGGGGAATGATACTCTTAATTGGAATGTCTTTCCATTGGTTTCGAAGAGAAGGGGTTGAAGATGCCAATCTTTCTGATTCTGTTCTCCGTTATATTTAAATTATAGTGACAGTAATCTGCATGTAAAATATAATAACATTCTATGGTATACCCTACCATTGCCCAACTCGAGGCTCAGTGGTAATGAGTGCCGCTGGAAAGCATTAGGATTGAGGTTCAATCCGCTGACGGCTTTGTTGTAGACATTGTTTCAAAACCGAGAAGACTCGATGGCTCTTGTGATGTTCAACATCTTTCCTCGTTAGTCAGAACTACTTGGTGAGAGTTTTCCGTGTTATCTCCCATAAATGCGGGCTAGTGCCCGCCCTCCTTCTTCAGCGACTCGGAGCCAAATCAGATTTCAATCTATGGGTGCTCCATCACAACAGAAGCTGCCCTTTCCATCCATCCATGAGTAGACGACTCATAGAGTGTCCGTTATGGCGTTAAATGGAGTTAAAAATGACAAAAGCTTAAAATATCTGATTTTTGTAAAACTGATATTTGAAGTATGACTTTTAAAATAAAATTGTCGTATGATGACGCGGCCGTAATCTGTCCATCCCTGGTCTTAACAATTCATATACCAGTGGTTCTCAAAAGGTGCGCCCTAGATGATTGTGGCATTCAGAAAGATCTGTGCTTAGGTATAAAAATAAATACTCTTTTTCTAATAAATATTCTGTATAAATAAACTTTTTTTTTTTTTCTTGTAAGCTTTCCCATCCAAAGATAACTTTCATTACAAATAAACAACTTTTCTGGTTGTAGTTTTTTTCTTTCTTCCCATAAAATGTCGTCAAAGAATTTTTTTCCGAGAAACTAGGAGCATTAACTTTCATAACATTTATGTGATTTTCAAAGTTAAAAATTCCCTTGTTGCCTCTGAGATTTTAAGTAGTAGCTTGTGGAATTGAACCATCTGGATATAAAACTGTGAGGCATTAGTAGCAGATACTTATTTTATCAGAATTGTATATAGTACGCGTACAATTATTTGCAAGTTTTTAAATACTCCCCGACTGGAAAAGATTAAGAACAATTACCATATATTATTAAAAATAGCTATATTAGATATTTCAAAGATTGATGAAATAATGGTTACAAACGGGATACAGGCACTGAATTATGTTGGTCAGAATTATAATCTGACATAAAACAAGGATTGTTTATCATATTCCCATGTTTACATTTCTGTTGGAAAATTTCATTTCGTAATGTAAAATTTTTTTTTTTCAAAATATCTTTATGTTTGCGAAAGGTCAGTAATGTTTATGAAAGAAAATTTGACCACCATTTATATTATTTTACCACCAAGGTCTATTGGTGAAATATAAAGATGAAATCTGTTCACACATGATAAATTGAAATTTGTAAATGATTTTTTTAATTTTTTTTATATTTCTGTTCGTTTTCCATTTTTTTTTTTTATAAAATAAATTTTATCAAAAAAAAATTTTGACTTACTTTTACTGTCATTAAAATTTTGTCTCTATATTTTCTTTAATTCGTAGTGTCCCCATTTAATCCACATAAGACAAGTTTCTTAAAAAAAAATAACGTCGTCTTATTTCAACACTAATCAAATTGCATAAGAAAACATATTCATTAAGGAAAGTTTCAATGGATAACACCGTATAATAACAAGAAAAACAAAGAATTAACCATAATTTGCAATCAACTAAAAAAACCCTGCAGTGTCGACCATGGATCCCAGCACATAACGAAAGAAAAATATAATCCGCCTTAATCTTTTGCTTGTTAATTGGACTAAACCCAATATTTGTGATTCCAGTGTCTCGAAGAAGCTAATTAGGAAATATAATGAATGCGAAATTCCTCGGAGCGTAATAACTTTCTATTCAAGTTGCGATTTTCACAAAAGATTCACTAATGCTCGCACGCCTTAATAAGCTAATTACCTCCTTTGTACTGCGCTGATTACACGCAAAAAATATCTCAGAATATTGATTTCATGAAATCTTCGTGATATTGAAGAGTCTTATTTTTAAGATTTTTTTTTTTTTTTTTTTTTGCCTCAAGCAATAGAAGAGAATGGATTATGAAAATCAGGATGGCAGTGTAAAAAAATAATAAATATATAACAAGCAGACATGAACCAACATTGACGGTTACAGAAACATTTTTAATCTTGGTAGATTTAATTTTAAATAACTCGGATAATAATTTGGAGATTTAAAAAACTTCTTTAAATTGACGAAATAATGAAACCATTATGATAAAAATTTCTAATAATGCTTCTGTCACCTTTAATTGGTTAGTATTTATTTTTTTTTTCTTCGGTGGCGCAATAGCCATGATGGTGGGCCAAGTCGGATGCCTACTGGCAAATTTCGAAACATATGATGTATTTTGGGAGATAAGGTTGTCAGCCTTACGCCCAAAACTCTACAGTCATGTTAGACCGGGACCTACGGCTTAAAGTGGATTCGAACCACTACAAACAACCAATATAAATAGATTTTTTTCCACTTTTCGCAAAATATCGTTATCTATCATAATAAATTGAAATTCGTAATTGTTTTTATATTTCTGTTTTTTTTTTTCCATTCTTTTAACAGTTTTTTTTATTAAATCACAAAAATTTTGACTTAATTTTACTGTCATTAAAATTTTGTCTCAATATTTTTCTTTAATTTTTAGCGTTCCCATTTAATCCTCACAAGACAAGTTTCTTAAAAAAGGATTACGTCGTCTTATTTAAACACCAATCAAATTGCATAAGAAAACATATTCATTAAAGAAAATTTCCAATGGATAATAATACCGTATAATAATAAGAAAAACAAAAAATTAACCATAATTTGCAATCAACCAAAAAGTAAAAAAAAAAAAAAAAATACCCTTCAGTGTTGTCTATGTCGACTATTCAAGCACATCTCCCTCAATCTTTTACTTGTTAATTGGACTAAACCCAATATTTGTGATTCCAGTGTCTGGAAGAAGCTAATTAGGAAATCTAATGAATGCGAAATTCCTCGGAGCGTAATAACTTTCTATTCAAGTTGCGATTTTCTCAAAAGATTCACTAATGCTCGCACGCCTTAATAAGCTAATTACCTCCTTTGTACTGCACTGATTACACGCAAAAAAAAATATCTCGAGAGTATTGATTTTATGAAATCATCGTGATATTGAAGAGTTTTATTTTTGTACGATTTTTTTTTGCCCCAGCAATAGAAGAGAATGGATTATGAAAATAAGGATGGCAGCGTAAAAATAAAAATTAAATATATAACAAGCATACATGACGCAGCGGTTACAGAAACATTTTTAATTTTGGTAGACTTTAATTTAAAATAACTCGGATAATAATTTGGAGATTTTAAAAAAACTTCTATAGATTGACGAAATAGGGAATCATTATTACAAAAATTTCTAATAATGTTTCGCTCACCTTTTGCTAGTATTTATTTTTCTTCTTCATTGGCGCAATAGCCCCATAGTGGGCCAAAGCTGTCTGGGCCAAAGCTACTGGCAAATTCCAAATCATTACATAGGATTGTCAGCCCAAAGCTCTACAGTCATGTTAGGGAACCTGATGGCTGAGTGTCTAGCGCTCAGTGCCACAGGTTTCAGGATAGAGTTCTGGTGGTGCCATGAATATTTGTAGTGGTTCGGAATTCACTTTAAGCAGTAGTTTCTGATTTCATAAGACTGTAGAGCGTCACAGAGCCCAATCAGACTTCTCGCCCACATCATTCCCCAACTGTAAAGGGGCAACTCAGCTCTAGGCACAGTGATGTGGTGTGGTGTAGTAGTCAACAGACGTCTCGAAAGGATTGTCTAGAGATGTTTTCTTTTTACCGGGTAGGGTTGTCAGCACCACGCTCAAAACTATACAGTCATGTTATACCTATCATGAGACCTACTTTTTAAAGTGGAATTCGAGCCACTATAAACATACACTGAAGTGACAAAAGTCATGGGATAGCAATATGCAAAATTTCAGATGGCAGTAGCATCGCGTAGAACAGGTACAAATGCGCAGTGCTTTCGCAGAGCTTTCATTTCTGTACAAGTTTTCATGTGAAGAGGGTTTGACGTGATGATGACCGCACGACGGGAATTAACAGACTTTGAACGCGGAATGCTAGTTGGAGCTAGACGCATGGGTCATGCCATTTCGGAAATCGTTAGGGAATTCAACATTCCCAGATCCACTGTGTCAAGAGTGTGTCGGAGTAGGAAATTTCAGGCATAACATCCCACCATGGACAGCGCAGTGGTCGACCGCCTGCACTTAACGACCGAGACCGGCGACGTCTGCAAAGAATCGTAAATTCTAACAGACAAGCAACACTGCGTCAAATAACCGCAGAAATCAATGTGGGACGTACAAGGGACTTGTCTGTTAGAACTGTGGGGAGAAATTTGGCTTTCTTGGGCTATTCCAGCAGAAGACCGACTCGAGTGCCTTTACTGACAGAACGACATCGCTTGCAGCGACTCTCGTGGGCACGTGAGCATATCGGTTGGCCCCTAGATGAATGGAAAACCGTGGCCTGGTCCGATGAGTCACGATTTCAGTTGGTAAGAGCTGATGGTAGGGTTCGAGTGGGGCGCAGGCCCCACGAAGCCATGGACCCAAACTGTCAGCAAGGCACTGTTCGAGCTGGTGGTGGCTCCGTAATGGTGTGGGCTGTTTTTTCATGGCATGGACTTGGTCCTCTGGTGCGACTGGACCGAACATTGACTGGAAATGCTTATGTTCAGCTACTTGGAGATCACTTGCAGCCATTCATGGACTTCATGTACCCAAACAACGATGGGATTTTTATGGATGACAATGCGCCATGTCACCGGGCCACAACTGTTCGCGATTGGTTTGAAGAACATTCTGGACAATTCCAACGAATGATCTGTCCACCTAGATCGCCCGACATGAATCCCATCGAGCATTTATGGGACATCATCGAGAGGTCTGTTCTTGCCCAAAATCCTGCACCATCAACGCTTTCACAATTATGGACGTCCATCGAGACAGCATGGCACAATATTCCTGCAGAAGACTTCCAACGACTTGTTGAGTCCATGCCACGTCGAGTTGCTGCACTTCGCCGGGCGAAAGGAGGGCCGACACGATATTAAGAGGTATCCCATGACTTTTGTCACTTCAGTGTACATGGCACAGTCGGAATTTGAACTCTGGTACCGTGTGCCAGAGCGCTAGTCGGTCGGTCATCAGGCTTCAAGCATGTATTTTAAAGAATGTAATAATGTTATTTTGTATAATAAATTCAAAACTAATATAGTAAATTTTCTACCTCATTTTTATTTCCAATAACCTAACTAATGGCGCCACTCATTTTTAGACTAGCAGAAGTCTAATGAATTCAAGATCTGTCGGCAATAGAAAATAAGTTTTTATGTAATTAAAAAATAATTAACAAAATTTTTTCTTAATTTTAGGCAACGAATGTTAGGAATTAAATAATAATTCCAAATAAAAAAAAATGAATTTCTAAGTATTATAGTTTTTAAGTTGTGATGGAAAAGTGAATTCACAAATACATACTGTAGAATTTTTCCACGGGAAGAGTTGTGGCATTTTTTTCCCTTTTGACAGGTATATAATAAAAACCTGTCCCTCAAAGCAGATATTCAGTGTCATGGACAATGATATCTAATGAAATCAGCGAATGTCTGTGCGACCTCCACAGGTCGAAATAATTACAGATGGAATATGGACTATACCATGAGTTGTTCCATCGTGAGTGGTGATAGACCACGAGCTGAGAAATGTCTACTCAATGAGAAGTGAAGGAAGCTGACCTACCCCCTTCTTGATTTTCCTTAAAGGGAGGGTTTTAGAGAAAAAAAGAGATTTTCAACAGAAGTGTTGTTTTAAATTAATTTTATTAATAAAATTTATATTTTTAATTTTCATTTCTTTGTATAATTACCCAGAGTTCATTATTTGCATATATATAATCATCATCAGTTGCGCAACAGCCCGATGGTGGGTCAAGACCGTCTGCCTGCTGGCAGGTTTCTAGCCAGGAGATGTTTTCTTTTTACGGGGTAGGGTTGTGAGTACTACTCCCAATGTTCTACAGTCATATTAGTCCAGGACTAATATGGCTGTATGTAACAGATCTGCGACAGATATTCCATTTCTAATCGTATGCATATTTGTAGTTCCAGTGGCAAATGACCCTAGATTCAAATAATCGGAATTTGAAAACAACAACAACCGCAACAGCATTCTTTCTATTATAATTGATTCCTAATTGACAGTTTTGGTGCAATGAAATGAATAAAAGCAAATTTCAACCCATTGCATTGTGCCATCGTTTTACAAACCCAAGCAAACATCGTAGATCAATCATCCAATCTAATTCTTTCTCATAAATAACGCTTACAGACAGTAACTATTATATCCGTTATAGCATATTCCTTTTTTAAAAATTTATTAGAAATAGTGACTATTACACAGAATAAAAAAATTTCCAATTCTATCCAATTACAAATTGAAAATTAATAAAATTGAAGTAAATCTATGCAATTACCCAGGAAAAAAAAACCGAACCCCGAGTTATTTCGTTCAAATTTCACATTTAGGGTGTAAGAAAAGAGATGAAAACGAAGAGGTCCTGAACCTTTGTTATTCAGACTTCCGAGAAGTGTTTATTAGCGTCATTTAATATTTTCTCTGAAGAGGAAGTTGCGCATTATGGATAATTTATAAACGGGATCGCTAGATGAGACATTGTTATTTTTGGGCGAGCTAACGACTTTGGTAAAAGTGGCTTCATCGGTTTGGGGGTAAGTTTTTAATGCTTTTGTTTTGCTCGCGGATAAATTTATCATGAAACAAAGTTTATAATCGAATTTTTTATTATTATAATCTTTATAAATTTTTGTTCTATTTTTAAGAAAATCTATTTGTAATTGTGATTTTTATATAATCATCGTTATAAAATGTTTTTCTATTTATTTATATATGGTTATTTTTTTGTTGAAAAGTATGCACTTAAAATCAAGAAAATTTTTTAAATTTATTTGTAAAAAAATCACTCTATTTTGCATGTCTAATTTACTGAAATTTTTTTTTTTATAAATTTTATGTTAATCATTTACAACAAACTATATTTATCATTTCTAATATTTAATGTGTAATAAACATGTTATAAAAGTTATCCAAAAAGTTATATAAAACTTTTAAAACTTATTACTCAGATTTTTATACAATCATTCGTATAAAATATTTTTCTATTTATTTATTTATTTATGGCTATTTTTTGTTGAAAATTTCACACTTAAAATCAAGGAAAATTTTAATTTATTTGTAAAAAAAAATCACCCCATTTGCATGTGTAATTTAGTGAAAATTTTTTTATAAATTTTATGCAAATCATTCACAAACATTTTATAATTTGGTACAATATATATTTATCATTTCTAATCTTTAATTTGCAATAAACATGTTATAAAAGTTATCCAAAAAACTTATATAAAACTTATTATAACTCAGATTTTTAATATAATCCTCCTTATAAAATATTTATATATATATATATATTTATTTCTGGTTATTTTTTGTTGAAAATTTTGCACTTAAAATCAAAATTTTAAATTTATTTGTAAAAAAAAAAATCATTCAATTTTTGCATATCTAATTTAGTGAAAAGGTGTTTTTTGGGGTATAAATTTTACGTTAATCATTTACGAAAAATTATAATTTGGTACAAAATATATTTATCATTTCAGTCTTTAATGTGCAATAAACATTTTATAAAAGTTAATAAAAAAAATATTTTCTACCTTATAGAAACATAATCACCATATTATCTTACCTTTTTTTTATTACAATTTAATTACAACTTCTTGATAAAAAAATTTCGCCAAGCAAAATTATCGCCAATGTGAGGACATTGGTGATAATTTGGCTTGACGATAATTTTTTTGATTAGGTGGAATCTTTAACAAAAACATATTAGGTTTAGCAAAAACCATATTAGATTATCAAAAAATAAAAAAAATAAGTTTTTTTAAAAATTAAGTTAATTAATGCTCTTTAAAAAAAGTTTTTAGTTTTTTTTTTAAAAATTAAGTTATTTTAAAAATTCCACCTAATTATAAAAAAAATATCGCCAAGTCAATTTATCGCCAATGTGGGGATATTGGCGATAATTTTTTTTTGATTAGAGAGAATCTATTAGGCTTAGCAAAAACGATTTTAAATTTGTATTGCAATTTTTAAATTAAACATAAAAAAGACACAAGCATGAACACATTCTTTCAACAAACATTCTACTTTATACACATTAGATGAAATGTTTAAAATGATTTGATGTACTAATGTCGAAAGTTATCAATTTGCGAATACATTATCCCATTTTCTAAATAGTTCTGATAAAAAAAACTTTTCTTAATTACTTAGGCTAATTTCTCTTTAGAAACATAGTCATAAGTTTCATGACAATTTATAGTTCCACTATTTAAATATATTCTAAAATATAACCATTCATTTCATTTAGTAAAAAAAAAAAAAAAAATTTTGAATTGGGTAGTTTATGCAAACAGTATATTTTTGAATATTAATTTTCCATCAAAATTGGAGCCATTATAAAACTATTTCAAAGACACCGTTTAACATTCACGGCAACTGTTATAAATTTTGATACCCTTAAGGAAAATATTTTCCTCCCATAACAAAGCAATCTAAATGCTAATTTATAAATTGCATATTAAAATTAGGAACGCTTTTGTAAATAGCAGATTTTTCAATTATTTTTCTTTACCTTTCTTCCTCTTTTGGAAAAAAATTTGTACTTGAATTTTCATGGTTGTTAACTATGTATCGAAAATATTTCGAAATAAAAGATAGTTTATTTTTAGATTGTTTGAATCTGTTTCATTATAATACAACTTTGTTCACTCAAAATTAATGTGAATGTCTAAGCGATTTACAAGAACAATAAAAATATGTTACGAAAATAGATTGAAAAATTTGCTGTTCTTAAATTCGCTAAATTGGCGCCATATTTTAAATGTTTAAATTGACGATTTATTTTCTTTAGTGTAAAAATAAAGGGTAGTTTTATATATTATATAGTTTTATATATGTTTTCTTTTTTATTTTTGATTATTTGAAAGTAGTTAACCGAACTCGTGGCCAGTGGTTTACCTGCGCCTCTGGTGATTGGTTTTTTTTGCTCTACTTTTTTTTGTCCACTTAAGCCTAATTAGACCGGGATCCACAGTTAACGTGGATTTCCGAACCACTAAGAAACATCCATCCACCGCCAGGATTCAAACCTGAAGCCTGCGGTCCCAAAAAAGGCGCACTATTCAATTGGCCATCAGGTCGCACGCCGCTAGTGAGCATTAAGGCTGAGGTTTAATTCACTGGCGACATTGTTGCAGACACTGTTTCAAAAAACGTGGAGGCTCGATGGTATTTCTAAAGTTCATCATCTTACCTGTTAGTCAGACGATACCTGGTGGTAGTTTTTCTGGGTTTTCTCCCATATGATACCCAAATGCTGGGTAGTCATTCCGGAAGGCATCTGCCTTTCTTCTTCAGCGAGTCGAAGCCAAGACAGACTTCTACCTTCAGGTACCCCATCCCAACAGAAACTGCCCCCTTTCCCTCCATCCATGAGTACATTATTCATGGGGTACCCCACTGCTTAACACTGATGATTAGTCACAATAATTAAATTAATTAATTTATTATTAACAAATTAATTAGTCATAACAATGAAAGTTATTAAATTCAAATTTTATATTAATGTAAATGGAAAAATATTTCGTTTATATGATTAACAGCATCTGTATTTGCTTTTTTCCGAAACGTTTGGCAATTACCTTTTTTTTTTTTTTTTTCGAAGTTATAATATTTTGACAGAGCTATAGTTTCTTTTGGTGATATTTTGATTGGAGCTGTATGGGCAGTAACATAGAAATACCTAAAATTGTATTCAGAATCGAAAGATTGCAATAAGAATGAAAATGAAAGGAGAAAATGTATCACTAATAAAAATCCATTCAATAAATTGATCTACTAGACTCTCACTTCTATAGTTACTGTACCTTGCTTTAGTATCAATGAGGAATATTTGCAGAATCTTTGATGTAAGGAAGCTACCTATAGTATATAGAAATCTTGGAATGATATTTCAGAGTCAGTATCATTCCAGGAAAGGCAATATTTGTTGAAATAACATCAATTTACCAAATTCTTATGTAGTTGTATTCTCATATTGAAATTCTTATTTAGAAAAGGCTACAACACACTTTCAAAAATTTTCCAGAAATTTCAAATAACAAGAAGATAGAAATGCTCTGACCAAATTTATGTTATTTCTGCCATTCTGATCAAAATTTTCAATTTTTTGATGCCATGACTTTCAAAAAGTTTGAGAGCACCTGCTTTTAAATATAATAAAAATATGCTATTGAAAAACACGTTGAATTTTCTTATTTCCCGAATTATTTTTAACTCGAAATTTTTAAGTTTAAATACGCCGTTAATTCTAGAAATGCAACCAATTAAATTAAGAAAATTGATCTTTTTATTAATATTACTTATGCGTTGTACATTATAGTTAGATTATTCTATTCTAACATTAGATTTCATATCTAATCTATTTTTTGTAAACAAATGTAAGCATAAATATAAATTAACCGAAGGTGTAATTTGTTTACAGATAAGCGTTCTGTCGTAATAGACCAGTAGCAGAAATAAAATATGATTTACTGTTTGTTGAAATATTTAGAAATAACACAAACAAAAACTGTTTCGCTAATGATCAGAGATGTAGATGGATTTGATAATATTTCTACTTAAAAAAAAAAATCCTTCTTCGATGAAAATTTAATTGTAAAGACAGCTTTAGTAAACAATGCTGGCAAGATATCACGTCCGTTTATCGTTAAAGTGATGAAATATATTTTACAGTTTTATCATATTGTTTGGGTTTTTGTAATTTGAACATTTTTTTTGGGGTTGGCGTATTGATTTTGAAGATTGACTGAAGATCTTCATCAAGTTTTAAACAAATATTGGTTTTTAGAAATGAACAAAAATACAAATTTCGAAATTATTTAAAATACGAAATGAAATAAAATATATTTTACGATTTTATCATACTGTTTGGGTTTTTGTAATTTGAACATTTTTTTTTTTTGTTGGCGTATTGATTTTGAAGATTGACTTGTAGATGTTCCTCAAGTTTTAAACAAGTATTAATATTTTGAACTGAACAAAAATATAAATTTTGAAATTATTTAAAATACGAAATGAAATAAAATATATTTTACGATTTTATCATATTGTTTGGGTTTTTGTAATTTGAACATTTTTTTTTTTGGCGTATTGATTTTGAAGATTGACTGAAGATGTTCCTCAAGTTTTAAACAAGTATTAATATTTAGAACTGAACAAAAATATAAATTTCGAAATTATTTAAAATACGAAATGAAATAAAATATATTTTTTTGACGATTTTATAATACTGATTGTTTTTTTATAATTTGAACTTTTTTTTTTTTGTTGGCGTATTGATTTTGAAGATTGACTGAAGATGTTCCTCAAGTTTTAAACAAATATTGATTTTTAGAACTGAATAAAAATATAAATTTCGAAATTATTTAAAATACGAAATGAAATAAAAATATATTTTACGATTTTATCATATTGTTTGGGTTTTTGTAATTTGAAAGGGTTTTTTTTCTCTTGGCTTATTGATTTTGAAGATTGACTGACGATCTTCATCAAGTTTTAAGCAAATATTGACGTTTTTAGAACTGAACAAAAATATAAATTTCAAAATTATTTAAAAATACGAAATGAAATAAAATATATTTTATGATTTTATCATATTGTTTGGGTTTTTGTAATTTGAAAGGGTTTTTTTTCTGTTGGCTTATTGATTTTGAAGATTGACTGACGATCTTTATCAAGTTTTAAACAAATATTGATTTTTAGAACTGAACAAAAATATAAATTTCGAAATTACTTAAAATACGAAATGAAATAAAATATATTTTACGATTTTATCATATTGTTTGGGTTTTTTTGTAATTTGAAATTTTCTTTTCTGTTGGCGTATTGATTTTGAAGATTGTCTGAAGATCGTCATCAACTTTTAAACAAATATTGATTTTTTTAGAACTAAACAAAAATATAAATTTCTAAATTACTTAAAATAGAACAGCATAATTGTTTACGATTGGATAATTACTACGACTTTGAATTTCAAATATTATATCAATTGACGTTGCATGTCATATGCGATTACCATGATTCTTTGTGATTGGATAATTAATATGACTTTGAAATTCAAATATTACCAACTGACATTGCACGTCATAATTAAATGCACGGGGACACATAATTTATTTTTATCTACTATACTGCAAGAAGATCTTGCTATTTTTTTTGCTGAATAATCGTCTTGCTGTCTACTGCACAGCAAATAAGTAATATAAAAAAAAAAATTTAAATCAATCCTTACTTTTTTTTCACTATAATGCAGAAAGTCCTTTATAAATAATTTTCATTCATTTTTTTAAGTTTATCTGGCGCCATCTATTGGTAGATATGCAACTTAAATCTAAAAAAAACCTGAAATTAATTAATTAAACTTAATTACTGAATTAATATTTGAAAAACTGTATTAACATCAAGTGTCATCCACTACAAGTTCAAAAAAATGTATTTGAACTTGAATGTATGAATAAAAAGTATTTTATAAACGATTGGAAATTTGAACAAGATATATACAAGGAGAGTGTGAGCTAATAGAAGGAATTGAAAAAGTTCTTCTTGAATTGATCTCTTATGAATTGATTAATGTTAAATGAATATATCGGAGGATCTATAACAATCTAAATTTTAGTAAGAATACATTTATAACTTTTTGATCTACATTATAATTGTGTTCAATGATTTTTTTATTTCTTCATAGAATATATAGCATTGGGTATGAACGAAATTATTTGTAATTTAGTAATAATGTTATATTAAAAATATAATATAATGTTATATTAAATGTAAAATTATAATATAATGTTATATTAAAAATATTTTAGAAACAATGTTATAATTATCTGTAAAATATTCTTAAGAAATTATTTTAAATATTAAAATAGATTAGAAGTTTAAAGCCAACAAATATTTAATTCTCAATGACATTCTTCCGAGAAATTGAGCATATAAAAAATTTAGTTTTACCTTGTAGAACTGTAATTCAAATTGGAAAAAAATACTTTAAAAATTAAGCTTTTTAATTTTTATATTTTAATTATAAAGATAATTACAACTATAAATAAATATTACTCAAAACACATGCAAAAATACACTCAAGAGCCAAAACATTATGACCACCTGTCAATAACGAGTTGGCCCACCTTTGGTGCTCAACACAGCTTCAGCCCGCCTTAACATGGATTAATACCACCACTTAATACCAGTTAAATACCACTTCCACCTGATCACGTGCCTTCCACGTCATCCAGGCGAGTTCATTACAAAATGTAGGGGTGGTCATAATGTTTTGGCTCTTGAGTGTAATGTTAAATTTATGTACAAATGACAAATATTAAAATTAGACCGCATCCACTTCATTGTTAATTTGAAACAAAAAAAATTTCAATCGGAAATCTTTATTTTTACACTTTAAATGGCGTTATTCGCTGACAATTAAATTTTCCCTCGAAAAATTTCAAAATTCTGCTCATTGTAATAAATGGTTTGGTTTATCGCTCTACTGTCTTTTGTCCACATTTTAGACTAATTAGACCGGGACCTACAGTTTAACATGAATTCCGAATCACTGACAAACATCCATGCCACAGTCAGGATTCAAACCTGAAGCCTATGCATTGTAATAAATGTTGAAGTCTCTATATTTTTCAGCCCTTCAGTTATCATTTTAAAGATTAATTTTTTTAACCAATGCAATTGTTTTTGAGTTATCTGCACTATAAGCCCACTAAACTTATTGTCCAATTTACAAAGGTTAACAGAATTTCATTGGGTTGACGTTTTTCCTTAGATGGTGAAGGGAAACATTATCCCCAAAATAACTGTATCAAATTTGCTTATCGTATTCACGAACATTTTTAAATTTTAACAGACACTGTGATTATTCATTTCTTTTATCAAACATTGACAACACATGCTCCTCTGTAGAACCAAGAATCTTTTTCTCTTGCTATTTTTATTATGTAATGGGGAGGTTGGGCAATCAGATTGTAACTGGGTGTGGTTGGGTTGAGATACTTGAGGCAAGCACAACACACATACAATTAGAGATCTACAATGTTTAACACAATTAAATGCAGATAATAGAGTAGTGGAAGGACTGAAGCTCTAAGCCGAAAATCCGAAACAGGGATATGCGCAGAGTGTGCGAAATGTACTTCATCCGCAGGTGAGAGTCTGTAGGCCAACTAATGCGCCGGTCTGGGCTATATATTTCCTCACGTGATGAGAGACTAAAAACTAAACGTTTCTCAACATGAGTGCAAGTTCGCAGTACTTCCTCTCGGGTGAGAATCTCGAGGCCTACTAACCATTTCTCCTGAACGCCACACAGTAGGAGGAAGCATTTTTACATCTATTACTTTTGTGTGCATTAGTGGACCTCATGTTCAATTTATATGTACTACGAACAGTGTGCTAACAATCTGATAAACATCTATTTCCAGAAAATCTGATACATACTCAGTCAGAAAATAAGTTTTTATAGAATTATTCAAGTTATTAGAATCAGACTCGTTAAATTTATCTGCTGAGTCACTGTAATTAATCTGAAATGCCATTTAATGATCCGTATGCAGCCATTAAAAACCAGTTAAATATAAATACTATTGCTTTTAAATTCTGTGTTATATTTTGAAGTAACCATGAGGTTATATTGCAAATACTACTGATGCGAAAACTAAAAAGGCATTTATAGCAGACTATTCTTTCTATTCTGGGCCTGAATAGCCGAGTGGCTAGCGCTCTGGCGCTCGGTACCACAGGTTTCGGGTTCGAGTCCCGGCGGTGCCATGGATGTTTGTAGTGGTTCGAATCCACTTTAAACCGTAGGTCCCGGTCTAATAGGATCGTAGAGCGTTGCGGGGGCATTGTTACTCCGCGTCCGTGGCTTATCTTCAAGTTACACACACCCCTGGGTAATGCAAAGTGAGTAACATCTGTGCAGCGCTTGCCTTAAGGCATCCAAGACCAAGCTGTCTAAGTGTTTGCCAGCTGCATTAGAAAAACAAAAAACAAAAAATTTTGTGGGCCTGAATGGCCGGGTGGCTAGCACTCTGGCGCTCGGTACCACAGGTTTCGGTTCGAGTCCGGCGGTGCCATGGATGTTTGTAGTGTTTCGGAATCCACTTTAAACAGTAGGTCCCGATCTAATAGGATCGTAGAGCGTTGCGGGGGCATTGTTACTCCGCGTCCGTGGCTTATCTTCAAGCCACGCGCCCCCTGGGTAATGCAAAGTGAGTAACGTCTGTGCAGTGCTTGCCTTAAGGCATCCAAGTCCAAGCTGTCTAAGTGTTTGCCAGCTGCATTAGAAAGAAAAAAAAAAAAAAAAAAATTATTTCTATTCTAAGTTAAGTAAAATCTTCCTATTTATAGTTTTTATTATCTTCTAACACTTTTTCAGTTGTACACAATTGAAGAAAAGCAAGGCCTGTTTTAATAAATTTATAATAAATTAATATTAAAATTAAATTAATTATTAATAATTATTATAATTTATATTATTATTAAATTAATTATTAATAATTACTAATAATTATCATTAATTATTAATAATTACTGTTCTCATTTTCACAATATGCTATTGGAATAAAGATTATAATACAATGCCGATGTTTATTGAAACTTCCTGTGATTGTTTTAGTGTACACTGCATGGTTTATTTGAATTGTCGTGAAATAGTTAGATTTGAAGTGTTCAAAAGGGAAATATGACGTCATTGGAAAGATAAAAATCTGTGGATCCCGGGAATTTTAATAAGTAAGAATCACTTGAAATGCTTCTGCAATCTCACCGTCAATCAAGTTAAATTTATTCAATTTCCAATACTTAAAAAGGAATGATCTCCTAGAACTATTTGCAATTTGTCCATCACGGAGAGGTATTTATTTTAATTAATTTATATTTATTTTAAAGATATTTCTAATTAATATAAAATGCTATAAATAGTTCACATTGAAAGAAAATCAGTTAAAATAATTTGACGAGGACTAATAATATTTTGGAATTGAAGATTTGTTGTAATTTACTCTTTAGTAAGGATTGTTATTAAAGATTCTTCAGAAAGGATTGTTATTAAAGATTCTTTAGAAAGGATTGCTATTAAAGATTCTTTAGAAATTGTTATTAAAGATTCTTTAGAAATTTTTATTAAATTTTCTTTAGAAAGGATTGTTATTAAAGATTCTTTAGAAAAGGTTTATTAAAAAACAATTTTTTCTCTTTGAGAGTTAGTTCATTGAATTAAAACAGCTTCAATATTTATTGCTAAAAACAAACAACATAACTTTAATTTAACAATATAAAAAATTAATTTCTTTTTTTTAAATAATACTGAAAAATATATTGCTATTTACGATATTGTATGTAGCACATTCATTTCTCTGTTCTAAAAATAATTTATCAAAATAGAATTCTACTCAAAAAATACTTCGTTTGTGCTACTTACGCAATGATAGTTAATTTACGGTATCTGAAAATACCGCAGCATTATTAAAAAATAACAGGCAAAAAACAATGAGACAATTTTTCATTTAAAATAGCTACTGTTGTTAAATTATTTCACTCTTTAAAGTAATTGTTGTTTTTTATCCCAATTAGTCGACACCAATATCTAGACATCCGTGTGTCTTAAACAGACGAGTCATGATAAAGGGTAAAAAATGCAACTTCTTTTTACCCTTACCTTGCGACACAAAGACATGGGACACGCAAACGGAGAACTCTGACTTCACTTCATCCAGTTATTACTCAAGGCACTGGGTACTCCTTTCAGTCACCTTTTACGACATGCATGGGGTTACAGTGGGGATATTCTAACACGGACCCACATGGAGATTAAATTTTATTTGTCAAAAACTTCATGTCCCCACCTGCAGCAAAGTATTGTTCCTGATGAATAAGGAAAGGTAATAATTTTCAGAAATTTTTTAGAGGTAGTAATCTCATATTAAGTATTGCATGGGAGAAAATCTCAAAAATTCTACTCTAGGTAATCTCTAACTAAGTACACACAAGATTTTATCGCAATATGCACAGATTCGAATCCTGTTTCAAAAACAGTGACATAAATTCAATCTGCCGAAGGAAATCATATAAACTTGCCTTTGATTAGGCATGCTAATCATGAGGCCATGAATCAGGTAAAGTGGTTATTAAGTCTATAATATTAAGAATAAAATCCCAAATTTGAAAATACTGTTGCCTCATGTATAAATAGCTATACGTGTGTAGTCAAAAAAAAAAAAATTTGAGTGGACGACGATTTGGCCGATATGCCAGATTAATGGAGAACCTTGGTTGTTTAGCAACCTCTATCTCCTGCTTTGTAGAGTGAAGGAAATTTCTTAAGCTTTAAGCCCATTGATTAGATAGAAAAATCAATATAAGAATCTAAGTGGAAGCCAGCGCCCGATAATATAAACATCCTGTCCGCGTGGGCGTGAGCTGGTTGAAGGAGAAAGAAATGTAACACCAGGAGAGTGCGTTTGGTTTTCGAATAAAGAGTTGTGTTTTTTACAGTCCACTATGTGTTTTTATTCTTAGACCATAACAAATACTATAAAATATTTCACTTACTTAACGATGCTAATGTGTATTTTTCCATTTTTCATGCTCCATACTCCCCTGCATAATCATAGCCCACTGTACAGAAATTGCAGCCAGCAGCAGAAAATTCAGTCCAACAGCACTGAAACCATACTTCTTCATGAATGTCATCAGGAAACCAAATCCCACAAAAATCATCACATTGACATCCTGAAACACTGGGAAATAATGTTTTTAGTAAACTTATGCATTATGCTATGCTATTCATAAAAAACTTAATTTTTAAAAATTAATAATAATATTCACCACAAAAAATATTATGAGACAATGGAAAAATTTATTTAAGAATTAAAAAGCATGCACTTAAAAATTATGAAGCATTTATTTAAAAATTATGCAAGCGCTTATTTAAGAATTATGCAAGCATTTATTTTAAGAATTATGCAAGCATTTATTTAAAAATTAGACAAGCATTTATTTAAGAATTATGCAAGCATTTATTTAAAAATTAGACAAGCATTTATTTAAGAATTATGCAAGCATTTATTTAAGAATTATGCAAGCATTTATTTAAAAATTAGACAAGCATTTATTTAAGAATTAGACAAAGCATTTATTTAAGAATTATGCAAGTATTTATTTAAAAATTAGACAAGCATTTATTTAAGAATTATGCAAGCATTTATTTAAGAATTATGCAAGCATTTATTTAAAAAATTAGACAAGCATTTATTTAAGAATTATGCAAGCATTTATTTAAAAATTATGCAAGCATTTATTTAAGAATTATGCAAGCATTTATTTAAGAATTATGCAAGCATTTATTTAAAAATTAGACAAGCCTTTATTTAAGAATTATGCAAGCATTTATTTAAAAATTAGACAAGCATTTATTTAAGAATTATGCAAGCATTTATTTAAGAATTATGCAAGCATTTATTTAAAAATTAGACAAGCATTTATTTAAGAATTATGCAAGAATTTATTTAAAAATTATGCAAGCATTTATTTAAGAATTATGCAAGCATTTATTTAAGAATTATGCAAGCATTTATTAAAAAAATTAGACAAGCATTTATTTAAGAATTATGCAAGCATTTATTTAAAAATTAGACAAGCATTTATTTAAGAATTAGGCAAGCATTTATTTAAAAAATTAGACAAGCATTTATTTAAGAATTATGCAAGCATTTATTTAAAAATTAGACAAGCATTTATTTAAGAATTATGCAAGTATTTATTTAAAAATTATGCAAGCATTTATTTAAGAATTATGCAAGCATTTATTTAAGAATTATAAAGTATTTATTTAAAAATTAGACAAGCATTTATTTAAGAATTAGACAAATTTAAGAATTATGCATTTATTTAAAAATTAGACATTTATTTAAGAATTAGCATTTATTTAAAAACTATGAAGCATTGTATATGCTTTTATATATCATTATTATGTAGGCTAATTCGAAAGCTTAAATTGCGATTTTTCTGCATTATTTTATTTGAAGATGAATTTGTTTGAACGTAAATAATAATGCAATAATTTTTTCAATCATAGACAAATAATATTAATAATAATAGTAAAAATTTTTTAAAAAAGGAGAAAAGGTCATTATTTAACATAATAAGGTAGGGCTTACATAAATTTACTTAGCATTTCTTAAATTTTGGAAGTTTTCTCCTCAGATATATATCATATTATATTATATCTTAAACTGATTTCATTTTCTTAAGCTGCTATTATATTTGAGATCAAAAAGTATTAAACTTTCGTTTTTAACTAAACTTCAATATAGGTTCAAAGGTCTTGTTTTAAAGAATATGCCATCAAAAAGCCATTTGTCAACATAAATCAACAACAATGTTCCTTTTTTTTTTGTTTTAAGTTCTTAAAGATAAATCTAAATGACATTATTCAGTATTGTATTCTTGCATAAGAATTCAACAATTTCCTTTTCTTTCTTCATCATAACGGGCTAGCTGTTATACCACTTAGATGTAAATTTTTTTCTTTGGAAATTCATGTTTTTTCTTCTTCAACAGACCATGAAAAGTTTTCGGTAGCGAAAGAAACAAGCACTGAAGTCGAATTTTTCTTTTCGTCGTAAAGTCCCTCTTTGTCATTTTTGCTCTTGAAAATGACTTGACGAAATGAAAGTTTTTGAGTTGAGCATTATTCAAAACATCACTTGTTATCTACACAAGGACATTTTAAGACACCGTTGCTGTTTCAAGAGATCCTCGTAGTAAAATACTTCATTTTTATTATTACTTTAATGCATGCGCTTGCATTTTTTTCTAATTTAAAAGTAATAAAATATGTCTTGTTTAAGAATAGAGATTTTGTAGCATTGTGTAGATACAGTAAATTGATTCTGGTGGAAAAAAATGAAGTATAAATTTCATTAAATAATGTTTTTATTTAAAATAGGTGATTTAAATTCTTCAATTGGGAATATGTGTGGTCTCTACAAGTGAAAGTTTGAAAAACATCTTTTTTTTACTTCAATAAGCAATATTTTATTACAAAGATTGCTTCTCACAGAATTTTTCTAACAAAGAGATATTCAGAGATGATTTAGAAAATTTTCAGAAAATTTTTTAAAATGTGTGCATAAAAGAATTGTAAAAAAAATCAAAAATTTATATTGAAAATAAGCAAATACTCTATAAAATATGTAAAATGAATGTATATAATAGCATACGAAATGTATGTGTTTAGTAAGCAAAATGTATATGTATTGTTTAATAAGCAATGTATGTATGGATAAAGTATTGAAAATGTTATGCGTATAGCGTATGGGTAAAATGTGCAAAATGTGTGGTATAGCATGTGAAATGTATGCATGAAATATAAAAGTATGTAAAATGTATAGTATACGAAATATATGGGTAAAGCATGAAAGTATGCAAACTGTATCTGTATAGCATACTAAATGCATAGTTGAAATAGAAAGTATGCAATATGTATCTGTATAACATGTGAAATACACAGTCCAGTCACATTAATGTGACCACCACCTACTTAGACGACAACGTGAAATAACCAATCACAAAGTCAGGTGGCAGCACATTGCAGTGAAGTGTACATAATGGATGTCCTAGGGCATGGAAAGCCTTCAATCGTTGGCGTAATGCAGAAACGTAACGATTTATCCAACGTCCAAAAGGGTGTGATTATTGGCTTTCGGGCCGAGGGTGGAAGCATTTCCGGAAACGGCTAATTTTGTGAACTGTTCGCGTGCCGCCGTGGTAAAAGTATACCGGGCATGGCAAAATGGCACTATCCAAAATCAGCGGCATGCCACATGTGGTGCACCATGGGCTATAGAAGACAGAGGAACGAAAGCTATGGAGATGCGTTCGGGCAAATAGGCATGCAACTGTTGAGCAACTGACCGCCCAGATGAACCAAGGGGCTACCAAGAGTGTATCCTCAACAACAGTTCAGCGAACGTTGCTGCGCATGGGCCTCCGCAGTAGACGCCTGGTTAATTCACCTATGCTGACTGCTGTTCATGGGCAACGAAGGCTGGAATTTGCACGCAGTACCGAAACTGGAAGTCCACAGAGTGGCGATAGGTGGCTTTTTCCGATGAATCACGTTTTATGCTCCATCGGAAGATGGACGTTGGTGTATACAGCGTGAAACGTCTAAAAGCAAACACCCGGCAATTATTGCCGGAAGGATCCAAGCTGGTGGAGGGAGCATTATGGTTTGGGGAATGTTTCCCTGGCATTCATGGGTGCACTCATCATTGTGGAAGGTACGATGGATCAGCACAAGTACACGCATCTATCCTTGAGGACTATGTCCACCCCACATGCGAATTATTTTCTCTCAGAATGATGGCATCTACCAGCAGGACAATGCGAGGTGTCATACAGCTCGCAGTATATGTGCGTGGTTCGAAAAGCACCAGGATGAGTTTACCGTACCCCCGCCAGCAAACTCACCAAATTTAAACCCAATCGAGAATCTGTGGGACCACCTCGGATCAGGGTTGTTCGCGCCATGGATCCTCAACCGCGTAATCTACCGCAGCTGGCCACGGCACTGGAGTCGGCATGGCTCAACATCCCAGTGAACACCTTCAGAAACCTAATTGACTCTCTTCCTGCACGTCTCGCAGCGGTCCGCTCTGCCATAGGTGGTTATTCTGGCTTTTTTGACAGGTGGTCACATTAATGTGACTGGACTGTGTACATGGGTAAAGTATGAAAGTATGCAAAGTGTATGTGTATACCATGCAAAAATGTATGGATAATGTACTCAAAATGTATGTGTATGGAATGTAAAATAAATGGGTTAAACATCGTAATTTATTTAAAACATATTCATAATTGTAATATGTTTTTCCATGATGGTAAAAGTTAATCAATAAATTGAAAGGATATTAACTATTATTTGCTATAACTACCTAAAAATGTACATGCAACAAAAAATTATTTAAACAATTATTAGTATACTGTTATTAAAGATTGTGCATTGCAGTATCGAGTATTTATAAAACGTATTTGTAGTTAATTTGTTATATAATAATTAGAAATTTAATTTATTGAAAATTTTATCATATTGAAAGCAAAAATATATATTTATTTATATATATATAAATCTTAAAAATCGGAATTCTTTAAAACTAAAACGTTCAGATGATATTTGGAGACAAAAATTCTCGAAAATTAAAATTGAAAAACTACACAAGTACTTGGATTCAAAATATATATTAAATAAGATCACTTAATTACACGTGAGAGATTAATAAACATGTTTTATATTAACAAATAAATTTAGTTAGCATTTTATACTACAAAATCAAAAATAAAATTATAAAATGCCAAGTCTAAAGTGTGGAAGTCTTTGGTGCGTGTTTGTATGTCCGCCATCTTTACTCAGCTGTAGATATTTTTGCACTAAAATAAATAGATTGCGCTGGAACGAAGCACAATTCATAAAGAAGTTATTTTTATGGTCCAAGTGCAATTTTCCTACTTTTATTCGCTTCCTTATAAGAGATCAACATTTATCCAAGAACAACTAAGGATTTGCCAACTACAATGCGTTACAGGTTGGAGTTCTATTTTATTTATTTTAAATGTGCTTTACCGTGAATTTTTACAAAATTTTGCCCTCATTTAAAGTAACATATTTTTAATGTTAAAAATTTTCTCTTTTTGTTACATACTTTGTGAGAAACATTGGAATTTTGAGGTCATTTCATAAGATAAAAAGATTAAAATGAATATATTTTAAGGTTGTATCAGAAACTATTTTTATCAGAATTTCATATAGTTACTGGTGCAGAATTATTTAGAGGCAGCAAAAGGTTAAAAATATAAAATTTTGTTTATTATAAAATTAAAAAAATAATAATAATATAAAATTTAAATTTAAATTTTTGATTTTATAAAATTTTGAAACTTTTATAAAATATAAAATTTAATTATTTAAAATTACCTTTAAAAATAGGGTTTTAAGAATGATGTTTAAAATATAGTGTTAGAATAAATGTTGTTAAATAAAATAATATGGTTAGTTAAATTTATAATCATGATGTACACAAAAATTTATGCATAAAATACTATTTTATGAAGTTAATCGATTTATTTTTCTTCCTATTTAAACCTTTAAAACTTAAGTAGGAATTATTGATTTTAATGAAATTTTTATAACCAGTTTATCCTATATTACTAACTTAATCTTTATAAATTAAATACAAAGTTAATTGATAATTACAATGAGAAATAAAGCTCATTAAAAATCCTTATATTTCTTTACTTATCAATCAAAGTGTTTTAGCACGCTCACAATATTATTCTTTTTGTTTACGCTTATTAAAACAATAAATTCAGTATTAAAATTATAAAGCAATCTAAAAACTGAACTTTCTGATGACAAATTTATAAAAAAAAAAACAATAATTGAATATAAATTTAACATTTTGATGAAAATTTATTAAAAAAATTTCAGTAATTGAGTATAAATGTAATATTCTGATGAAAACTTTATAAATAAATTTCATTAATTGAATATAATTTTAATATTTTGATATTTTACTTTTAATGTTCGAGAAGAAGCTTAAGAGAATCGTATTTTTGTTTGAAAATAAAATTAATAACTTTTGAATGCAAATTTAAACATAAAAATGAGTTTTAATTTTAAAACCGATTCATTCATTACAGATTCATTTCAAAAGTTATTCGATTTAAATTAATAAAGAGCAAACAATTATTAATCGAAATTCGAAGAATCTTAATTATCTTAACATTTCGCGTGGTTTCTACGAATTGAAACACTTTGTTTTATATTTCTTAGCAGAAATTGTTGCATGGCGCAATTCAAATTCTTAAAACTAAAGACTATAATGATTCTTAGTAATGGAATTCTATTCATCTGAAAACCTGCGAAAAATTTTAATTATTGAAAAATAGTAAATTACTGATTTTAGTAAATTCATGTTCTTTGAAAAGATGTTCTGTTTCTTGTAATGAACTCCAGCATGTAATTTCCATAAGATTTCTAGAAATTAATATTTGGTTGGTTAGCTGTAAATTCTTTACTGAAAAGAATTGACAGATATTTCCTATTGATTGGTAAGTGTTTCGATATTTATATCCAATACAAAACATATTCGCAAACTTGTCTTTCAAATATTTTGTCTATTTCAATTTATTCTATGTATAAACAGTCAACTATATTCATTCTGATATTTGACGTACCTTTATCATTAAACGCCATTATTATTAATTCCTACTAAAAAGAAAATCTAATTATAAGATGAAGACAAAATTAATGTTTTAATGAAAACATATTTTGGAAAATTTTAATTTTATATTGAGTATAGAGTGTTTAATTTTCACGGATAAAGATACATCGAAGAAAATGTTAAAGTGTTCTTGTTCTTGTCGAATTGGTTCTGTGGGTGTTTACTTGGTTTTTCTTCACATGTAACAAAAATGTTAGCCAGATACCTTTAAAGCTGGTTCCCACCGAGGCGTGAAGTGTTGAAGATTCACGCGGCAGGCAAGAAAATTGTTTCCACCTCTTCACAGCGAAACGTCAGAAATAGCATTATGCCTAGTGAAGTTCCGCTTCGAGTTGAAAGTTGGTCAACCTCGAAGCGGTGGATTTCAAACCGGTTTCAGGCGAAAGTGGTGAGACTAGTGATTGGTCAACACTTCACGCTTAAACGCCTCACGCCTCGGTGGGAACGAGCCTTTAGAATGGCCTTCTTCTTTTCCCTGTCCCTATAGGACTATAAGCCAATCATATATGTAAAATAGTACATTGTCAGGTCGCCAACATTATTTTTATGAGTAGATGTAACACATCACTCAATAAGTCACCGGTCTAGTTAAGTAAAACAAATTTTATTTTTTTAGAACTTTATTCGTCAGCATACTGTCCTTCAAGAGTGATACATTCATTCCAACTTTCCTCTAATTTTTCGATGCCTTTTTTGTAGAACGATTAGTTTTTGCTTTTAAAACAGGCCAAAATTTCGATAATCACTTCTTCATTTGAGCCATTTTTTTCCCCTGTAGCATCTTTTTGATGTCTGCGAAAAGCCAATAATCACCGGGGACAGGCTTGGAGAGTAAGGTTCGAAGCGTAATTCATTTAATTTAACCACAGATTTCATCGAGTTATGACTTGTCTTGGTGAAACAGCACTTTTTTTCTTCTTAAATTCTACACTCAATCGATCCAATAATGCCATGTAATATTCGATATTCATAGTTTTATCTTTCTCAAGATATTCAGAGAACAAAATATCATGCGTGTCCCAAAATATAGATGCCATGACCTTGATTGCTGATTTTTGAGTTTTTGATCGCTTTGAACTGTTTTTACCGGCTGCTGTCCACTCAACTGACGATCATTTTGATTCAGGTGTGTAGTAGTTTATCCATGTGGCGTATTGACGCAAGAAATTCCTTTTTATCTCGTTTGAACAGCTCCAAATGTGGCACCCAATTCGAAAGCAACTTAAGAATGCTCAAATTCTCTTGTAAAATTGTCAATACACTACTTTCTGGTATCGTTAAAGTGTCAACTATCTCATGCAACTTTACTTTAAGGTCTTTCAAAACTATTTTGTGGACTTTTTATATGTTTTCAGCAAAAACTGCCGATTTTGGGCGACCAGAGTGTTTAGCATTATCATCTTTGTACGACCGCTTTTAAATTCAGCATACCAGTCAACAACAGTTGATTTCTCTGGTGCAGAGTCTCCATAACACTTATTAAACCATTGTTTGGTTTCAACAGCATTTCCCCAACAAAAACAATCATTTCCCCCATCAAAACAATCCATCAAACCCAAAAACAATTTCATGTGTTTAACCAACACATGAAATTAATTTTTATCCAATGTTTTGAAAATTACAAAACTGGGGTCACTAAAACCACTGTGACCTGTAAACTAACTATTAGAATGTCATGAAATTTTAACACGAATCGTTTGAAGGATGCTACTATCCAAAACTCATATGAGTCTATCAACAGTGTTGTCATATATGTGTCAGACCGGAGACTTCTTGAGTGACGTGTTATTTAATATTTCTATTATTTGAATTAAAAATGTCGTTTGAAATATAATGTTTCAATAAATCACATTGAAGATGTAGAATATTAGTATTTCTATTTCTGTTAAATAAACAAATATCATTAATACAGTAAAGACGAAGATGGCTCAGATAATTTTATTTTAATTTTAGCGTGCGAGTTATTAAAACAGTTAGAGGTATCAAGAGAGTAAGTTTAATATTTTTTTTTGTTTTTTAATTTCTAAGCAATTTCTGTGCCTTTTTATTAACTGAATTTTAGTATATTAAAACAATTTGAAAACTAAATGAAAAAAAAAGTTTTAGAGAAATTTATAATCAAGATATCCAATGAAAATTTAAGTTTTAATGTCATCACTTAAAACTTATCAATTATAAACATATTGCAAAATTCAAAAATAATTCCAAAATTTTAAATATTATTTAATAATTTCGTGTTTTGAAATTTAAAAATGAAATATTTATAATATTTGTAAAAAATGTATAAATATTTATTACATAGCTTAAGTAAAATGTTAAATAAATAATGTTTTAATCTAAAATAATTCAAAATATATTTCAAGTAATAAATTTACTGTATTGATTTTATTAAATAACATTTTGATCAAATTAAATTTACAATTTCTATATCACTTTAAATATAAATTTTTTAAAATATTTATTTAAAAAGAGTTAAATATTTATTTAAAAGAATTAAATATTTATTTAATATTTATTTAATATCAATACTATTTAAGTAATATAATTATTCAATTCCTACTATTAGCTCACACTCTCACCTATATATATCTTGTTCAAATTTTCAATCGTTCATAAAATACTTTTTATTCATCCACTCAAGTCCAAATACATTTTTTTGAACTTGTAGTGGATGACATTTGATGTTAATACAGTTTTTTTTTAAATATTGATTCATTCATTAAATTTAATTAATTAATTTTAGTTTTTTTTTTAGATTTTAGTTGCATGTATCAATCAATAGATGGCGCCAGATAAACTTAAAAAAATGAATAAAATTACTTGTAAATTTTTTTTCTTTTTTATAGTGAAAAACTTTTTTTTTATTTTAAATTTTTTTTTTATTAAGTATTGTTTTTTATTTTATATAATTATTTATAATTTATTTATATTTAAAGGGACATATAAATTCTAAAATTTAATTTGACCAAAATGTTATTTAATTAAATCAAAGCCTTGAATTTATAACAAATATATTTTGAATTATTTTATATTACATTATAAGCTTTATTTTTTTTTATCTGTTAAATAATCCCAAAAGATTTAACAGAGTTTCAAATTAACTGAATTTCATCATCAAAATTAATATTAAGAATAGTTAAATAATTGCATTGATCATTTTACTATTTTCTTTTAATTAATCTGCTTTTTCTTAAGTTTAATGAAAATTATATTAGTATCGAAATTTATGAGATAACTATATAAATTAGATTATGTAACAACTACTTATTAATAATCAGACATGAAAAAAATTGAATCTATAAAAGTTTTCTCGAATTTAAAATTATTTAATGCTTTAATTAAAGAAATAATATCTGCAGTTATTAATACAAAATTATGTTCATGCTTAAATATTATATTATTGTTTGTATTTCCATTTAGATTAATTAGACTTAAAAAATATTTCTTACGAGTAACAAAATTGATTGATAAAGTATTGTAATATTTAATTATTTCAGATTCTTTTGCTTTAATTTTATTTTCTATATCTACAATATGGAAAGTTAATTTAAATTTTAAATAAATTAAATTTTAAGCCGATTTAATATGCATAATTTTATCTCTTTCAATTTCAATATAGTTTATTTAAGTTTAGTTTTTTATTTTAAACAGTAGTTCTAGGAAATGAAAATGACGAATAATGTAATAAATTAATCTATTAAATTAGACTATTATAATAAAGTGTTTTTATTAAAGAAACAATGTCTGTAATTATTAATGCAAAATTATATTCATATAGAAATATTTTATTATTGCTTGCATTCACATTTAAATTATTTGAATGTTAAAAATATTTCATAGGAGTAACAAAATTGATTGATAAAGTTTTTAAATCTTAATTATTCCAGGATCTTTTGCTTTAATTATATTTTCTAAATCTTCATAACGAAAAGTTAACTTAAACTTTAAATAAACTAAATCTTAAGTCGATTTAATGTGCAGAATTTTATTTCTTTCAATTTGTTTTCAGATCTTTAATAAGGAATTCCTAGGAAATGAAAATAACGAAAAAGTAATTTTAAAATTAATTTGCTGTTTGCAGCTACAGTTTTAAAAACCAGCGCCACATTTTTGAAAAATTCATTTTTTGATCTTGAAATTGCGTTTTTCATTTTGAATTTATTGCATTTTTCGTTTGTTTTTAAATTTATTATATTAGTATTCTCATTTGAGATCGAACAACTGTTTTGCATGCTCTGTAAAGAAGTTATGAGGTTAGGGTTAATAAATTGAACTTTTTCTATAAAAAATACAATTTTTTCAATTCCTTCTATTAGCTCACATTCTCCCTATATATATCTTGTTCAAATTTTCAATCGTTAATAAAATACTTTTTATTTATCCGCTCAAGTTCAAATACATTTTTTTTAACTTGTAGTGGATGACACTTGATGTTAATACAGTTTTTCAAATATTAATTCAGTAATTAAATTCAAATTAATTAATGTTAGTTTTTTTTTTGATTTAAGTTGCATATATCTACCAATAGATGGCGCTAGATATACTTAAAAAAATGAATGAAAATTATTTATAAAGGACTTTCTGCAATATAGTGAAAAAAAGTATGAATTGACTTTAAAAATTTTTCTTTATATTACTTGTTTTTAATAAAACTAATGATAATAATAATATTTTTAAGGAACACTGAAATGTTGGGAAGTATCTAATAAATTTTAATTATTAAAAATTGTTTTGTACTATTAAAACAAATATATTTTTATAGATTATTTGCATTTACTTATCATTTATTAGCTACTTATTAATCATCAGACATAGAAAAAAAATTAATTTATAAAACATTTTGCCAAATTTAAAATTACTTAATACTTTTATTAAATAAATAATATCTGTAATTATTAATAAAAAATTATATTCATGATACAATATCTTATTTTATATATGTTTTTATTATTTTTTATGTTTTTAATATTTTATTATTTTTATTTATGTTTTTAATATTTTATTATTTTTATAAATGGCTTTATTTATTAAATTTTTATCCGATAACTTATTTAAAAGACAGTTAATTTTTAGTGTGAATTTTTACAGCTAAATCAATAAATAGATTTAAAATTTCCATGAATCAAAATAGATAAATCGGATAGAAACAAAAATTTATTCATTAAAATAAATTAGAGCTTAAGCTTTAATAATAAGCATTTAAAATAAATTAGAGTAAGCATTTAAGCTTTCTTTCAGGTGAAGAAGGTTTAAAGCTAATTGATTTAAGAAAACCCATTTTGTTTTGAAAAAAATAATAAAATAAAATAGATTTTTATAAAATATTGACTTATATTGGTACTAAAATAAATGGACGCTTTTAAGGTCACTGTTCTTTGTACAGGTATAAAGGTACAGTAGCTTAATATCTTCGGCGTATTTGTTCTATGAGTTTCTGATATAACTCGAATCATTTAACAACATGGTGGGGTTCGAAATCAGTTGAACTTTTGATTTGTAGTTGCCCTCAGTTAAAGTTCAGTTACTTCATTTGCAGCAAAATATCTTCTGTGCATTGATATTTTTTGTTTATCTCTTTAGACAATTAGTTGAGTAGAATTTTGTGTTAATAACATTTAAAATTATGAAGCAATTCAAATACGGTAGCTTTACATGGAATACGGTATGTACTAAAAATTTTTAAAACTAATTCGATCTTTATTAATATATATATTTTTTTATTCTTAATAACATTTTTTTCATAAATTTAAACATAAATGTAAAAACACGATATGTAAGAGAAAATATGTATGCGATATGTAAATGTTATTAAATGTATTAATGTTATGTAATGTTATTAATTTAATATTAGATATAGATTTGTTTTATGAAAACTTGATTTAAAAGTTATTGTGAGATAAATATGTATTGTAATTAGGGGCGAAAAAAAATCGTTTTATTTGCAAGCAGATTTCGTAACATTTTCAATTGAAAATTCAAGATTTCAATTTAATTAATAAAATTATTTAATTATTAATTTGATTTCAATTTTTATAATAGTTAGTGGATCATATTGAAATTTTATGTAGGACAAGTAAATATCAAGCAAATTAATAATAAACAATACTATTTGTTAATTATTATTTAATGATAGATAGCAAAGTGCAAATTTCATTGTTTGGCGTAATCAATTACATGAAATTTTGACGAAGTTCAAATCTTATCAAATTAATAATTCAAATAAATCAATCTGTTTGGGTAATCAATTCTGCCAAATTTCAGTTGTTTCATTGTCTGATTTGCATTACGTAAGTGTAATGTATTTTTTAAAAAGGAATCATTTTTAAAACATAATTTTATTAGTTCTTATTTAAAAAAACTCACGGACTATATATAAAAATATTATATGGAGTTTATAAAGTTAAAAATTAATAGAACTTATATTCTTTCAATCCTTTCTTAAGTTATTTAAAGCGTTTTTTTCAAAATTAATAAAAAATAATAATAATAATTCAAAATAGTGATTGAAATCTTTTAATTAGTTTAAATGGAGTTATTTATAAATTTCGGTTTTCTAGAAATTTTTTTCGTCTAAATTTCATATGCTTGAGCACGCTAAAGAATAAAATTTGCACTTTGCTTATATCATCAAATAATAAATAAACAGTATTTTTTAATTATTAATTTACTTGATATTTACTTATCCTGCATAAATGTCAACATAATCCATTAACTATTACAAAAATCTAAAAAAAACAAACTGATAAATCTTGAATTTTCAATTAAAAATGTAATGTAATCAATTTAACAAGTAATATAAAAAAAAATTTTTCACTCTTTTTTCATTGCAGAAAGTTCTTAATAAATTATTTTCAATGATTTTTTATGTTTATCTGGCGCCATCTATTGGTAGATATATGCAACTTAAATCTAAAAAAAAAAAAAACTAATATTAATTAATGAAATTTAATTAATGACTTAATATTTTTGAAAAAACTGTATTAACATCCAGTGTCATCCACTACAAGTTAAAAAAATGCCTTAGTGGATGAATAAAAAATAAAATGTATTTTAATAACGATTGAACATTTGAACAAGATATATATAGGGAGAGTTGTTTGCTAATAGAAGGAATTGAAAAAAATAAATTAATAGAACTTAAATTCTTTCAATCTTTTTTTAGTAAAAAAATAAAATTCTTTAAAAGCTTTACATTTTAATGAAGTTAATAAAAGAAGTATAAATAATAATTCAAAATAGCCATTTAAATCTTTTCATTAGTTTGGAGTTATTTATAAAAGTTTGGTTTTCTAGAAATTTTTCACCAGGATTTTATATATATTGAGTACGCCAAACAATAAAATTTGCACTTTTTGCTATTTATCATTAAATAAAAAATAATAAATGATATTTTTATTATTAATTTACTTGATATTTATTTGTTCTACATAAAATTTCAATATAATCCATTAACTATCAAAAATTTAAAGAAACCAAACTGAAATCTTGAATTTTCAATTAAAATGTAAAGAAATCAATTTAAAAATAAATTTAGAACTTAAAATTATTTCAATCTTTCCTTTAGTAAAATAAAATTTTGTTAAAGCGTTACATTTTCAAAGTAGTTATTACAAAAATATAAATAATATGTCAAAATAATGAAATCTTCTAATTAGTTTGAATGCAGTTATTTATAAAAGCTCGCTTCTCTGGAAATTTTTTTCGTCTAAATTTCGTATAATTGAGTATTAATTTACTTGTCCTACTTAAAATTTTAATATGATCCATTAACTATTACAAAAATGTAAAGCAAGCAAACTGAAATCTTATTTTCAATTAAAAATGCAAAGAAACCAGTTTAAAAAAATAAAAAAAAATATTTTCAAAAATAATTTATAAGCATCTTTTAAAAAACAAACATTTGCATAAACAATGAAAAATGATTTTGAATCTGATAAAATATATAAAAAGATGTTTCATGATTTGTACGTAACAGGTTTTAGATTTTACATTTTTTAAATTCATGTTTGTGAAATTGCAAAATTATGAAAGAATCAATAGAAATGAATGAAATTTAATTCACATATATCTGTTAATAATACAAACAAACGATTAAATTTACAGAGAAAAAATATTGCAAGTCCAGAATTAGTATTTGTTGACAGCGTATCACATGATATAATTAGAACCCTACACTTGTGGCATTAGATAAACCAGATTTTTAATGTGTACGTTAGAAATAGCATTTTTGATGGTTTCTATCTGATTCCTAAAGGTACTAGGGCATGTCAAGAATGAAGGCTTGAATTGTTTACAATACAACAAGCCTTATCCAATCCTATTATGTTAAGTTTAATCATTAAATTTAACACGCTTTTTAATTTTTAACGAATGGTTAAATTATGTACATGAATATTTTACAACCAATCTCATTAATTTGAGTTGTAACTGAAAGTATGTTTATGGGACAACTACCAAAACAACTACGGGACAACTACGGCGGTGCCATGGATGTTTGTAGTGGTTCGGAATCCATTTTAAGCCGTAGGTTCCGGTCTCCTATGACTGTAAGAGCGTCACGGAGCCAAAGTCAGACTTCTACCTACGGGTGCTCCATCCCAACAGAAGCTGCTTCCTTCCCCTTCAATCATAAGTACGTATGGGCTCGTGGGCTTGGCCAGCCGGGGATAAGAAACAACAAACAACACTACCAAAAAATGTTACATATTTGTGTTATATTTTCTGTATCCAATAATTGTACTAATTATATATAATTATATATATATATATATATATATTAAATAATTGGTATATTATAATATTATATATTATCAAAATGACATATACTGTAAATGTATATTATTGGAATATTTTTTTTTCATGTGCAGAAAATAAAATTTTCTAATTCAACAAACTGGACTAAAATAATTAATTAAGCGCGTTTTGATTTGTTTTCTTTTCTTAAAATTTTATATTAAAAAAATGATATTTGAACAATGAATTTGTTGATTATCACAATCAATTTGTTTATTAATTAAATACAATAAAAGATTTATTTATAATTTTTTAAAAGATTATAGAAATTCTTTTAAAAAGTTGATAAAGCAAATTTGGATTTAAATGTATGAATTTTTTTCATACTTAAATATCAATCAATTCTTCTTGAACTCATTTCTGAAAAGATAGAAATCATAAATTTACACGTGGGAAACGATCTGTTGATTCACCTGTAAAATAAGGATAATCAGTTTGTTCATCTGTATAATATATTCTCGGTTAAAAATAACACTCTTTTAGAAGAATGTTTTTCGTCCATTACTTCTTAACATAGTACAAACAAAGAAAGATTCATTATTACCCGGTGTTAGTTAACATTCTTTATTTTTACAAGTTTTGTTGATACATATATTATATGATACATACATCATTTGTAGGATACAACAAATTAATAAAATTGCTGAATTAAAATTTAAAAAAATATGTGTATTATATGATGCCATATTATATGTGTATTATGTGATATGATCACAACGTGATTAAAGTAATCTCATTTGCAAAATATTCACTAAAATATGCATCTATAATTTAATTATGTAAAAACAATTAAAAATAATAAAATACAAAAACCAAACAATAAATAACTAAATAGTAACTACCAAGAGATAGAAGTGTTTAATAAAAAATTTTAAATTTTAAATATGTTAAATGTAAGTTAAAATATAGCGCAACCGCGAGCGCGAGAGTTGAATTAACTGGAGTTAAATTTAAACAAATCTGGGTGAAGTGCTAATCAACCTTACCCTGTAGAAAGAGTTGAATTTTTTTAACAAGGATTAAAATCAACTGCTCAATATCAAACCATTGCTATCTGAACAGTTGAATCGACTGGCATTAAAATTCGTGGTACTCCTGCCAAGGTTGTAAAGCATTATTCAATAACAGCTGAAATCAACTGCTAAAAAAATCTTTCCTATCTTAAGAATTGATTCAGCCTGTGTTAAAAGTAGCCTACTCCCTAACATCATTTCGCGTCAAGATTGAATACCACCGCTAAAAGTAACCGTTAATTTCTCGTTTTTGTCAACCGGAGTTGATCTCTAATCCTCGTTAATGTTGTCAATGTTGTTAAATTAACAATTACGTTAATATTCACATAAACCTATTGCTGAATATACCTCCAAAAATACTTGAAAAAGTTTGCTTTGATATATCAATCGAAAAGTAAGTGAGAATAATTGCAATTCTTAGCGGCCATGATTTTCTATGTTATTCAATATCTTCCCAGAGGGGCCTGGTGGCCGAGTGACTAGCGCTCTGGTGCTCCGGTAACACAAGTTTCGGGTTGGAGTCCCGACGGTGCCATGGATGTTTGTAGTGGTTCGGAATATAAATAACGAGGTCCCGATCTAATAGGATCGTAGAGCGTTGCGGGGTATTGTTACTCCGCGTCAATGGCTTATCTTCAAGCTACACGCACCTCCTGGATAGTGCTATGTGAGTAACGTCGGTGCAGCGCTTACCTTAAGGCACCAAAGACAATTGTCTAAGCGTTTTGCCAGCTGCATTAGGAAAAATATCTTCCCAGAGCATTATTCTTGGGGTTCGACAGTATAATGCTAGATAATGTACCCTGGAAGATGATGTACATTTCTACATCACCTAATACGTATTCCCCCATCGTTGCAGTTCACATTGAAGCAGAATTCAACATAAAGAAGAATACTCTTGATGAACCCTTAATAGCCCTGTAAAATAGTCTTGATGTACGAGACATGAACCCTTAATATCCCTTTAAATAGTCTTGATGAGACATGAAAGTCTTGCATCAGAGGGAATCTTCGGCAAAGGAGCTCATGTTCACAATCCAAACCATTCTACAAAAGACGCTAGCGAGCATCGTAAGCCTAGAGGGACATATATGTGTCAGACGCAACAATTGTCAAGATGAAATTGCCTAGTCTGTCACTGCTCTGTGGATGATTTGCCTGTCATTTTGACGTTGACTAACGTTTCATGGGTGACTCATTTGATTCGTTTAAGTCACTACCCTAATCTTGCCTTGGCATTTCAGCACGTGCGCACTATAATTTCATGTTGAAAGAACTATTTTTATCTTAGAAAATTGGCGAAAATGAAAACAGATTTGAAATGTTTATCGCTGGTGGACAGCGACATACTATATTAAATACTCCTCTCGGCCTTCTATTTGCCCAACTAGCAATGGTATCAAAAAATAACTGTTTAGCACCTGCACACGCTCTAAAATTATAATCATTTGCATATCATGATAAAAATGATGATCATGATGTTTTTCATTTCTGTTTTCATTTGCAAATTTGCTTAGTAATTTTCACCAACATAAATGTAAAATTATCATGAATTTCTTTAGTTGCTATTGTATTGATCCATTTTGAGATTGGATATACGATTGTGATCCGATTTGCGACTGCGATTGGATATATGATTGCGATTACGATTGAATATAAGATTGTGATTGCGATTGAATATAAGATTGCGATTGCGATCGGATATACGATTTGCGATTGTACTGATTGCGATTTGATTGAATTAAAAACTATTTATTCTGGAGGATTTTATTGCAACTTTAATTTCACTCTTTAATGATATAAATGGGATTGGGAAACCACAATAATTGGACTAAACGTGATAAATATGGATCTTCAAATGATTCTTTAGAAAGTGAGCTATCACTCCAGTCCAATATTTGAGCAGTAACAATAATAATAAAAATTGCCCTTTTCTTATTTCAGCTGTTTTGACCACTATATCGATAAAAGGTAACGAAAAAAGATTCGTATTTTTCTAAGTCAATAGCTACATATCTTTGAAAAAGCTATTATATGAGAAGCGGTTTGCACAATGTGATCTTTACTTTGCAGCATTTATCTTCAAACATAAATAAATATGTTAATACAGAGTATTCTAAATATTATATTTCTTTTTATGTACAATTCCTTTTCAAAGAAAAATTATTGCCTGTTTTATGTGCATGAGTATCGATTAAAAATGTAAGCGTTTTCTTATGGGATTCATTAAAGCGCAAATGTAAATTGAAACTACTTTGTTGCGAGATAAATTTTTCTATTCCATAATACGATTCTGTAAATTATTTTCCACATCCTGTTAATATTTTTCCATAATTTTTTAATTTTATTGTTTACTATACTATAAGGTATACAGGTATAACAGGTTCTATAAGTATTTGCAAATTACTTTATAAAAACACACTTATTCTTCATGTATAGTTTTTAATTAAATTTTATAGGTAATCTTTTTCATAATTTAAATGTAAAAAATATAAACATAAAACATTTAAGCGTACTTTATAAAGTATACTTAAAATTCTTCATGTATAGTTTTTAATTAAATTTTATACGTAATCTTCTCGTAATTTAAATGTAAAACACATAAACATAAAACATTTAAGCGTATTTTATAAGATACACTTAAAATTCTTCATGTATAGTTTAAATTAAATTTTATAGGTAATCTTCTCCGTAATTTAAATGTAAAAAAACATAAACATAAAACATTTAAGTGTACTTTATAAAGTACAATTAAAATTCATGTATAGTTTTTAATTAAATTTTATAGGTACTCTTCTCGTAATTTAAATGTAAAACACATAAAACATTTACAACATTTAAGAGTACTTTTCTTCATATAGTTTTTAATTAAATTTTGCGTTCACGTAATTTAAATTTTATGAAAATTTTTAAAATTTTAAAAAATATATAAAATTAAATATTTTTATATTTTTACATTTAAATTAAACGCAGATTACTTATAAAATTTAATTAAAAATTATACGATAAAGCGTAAATTTTACGACTTTTAAATATTTACAAAAGGTTTCTCTGTATGCGATGTGCAATCAGCTCTTACTGTGTAAATAACAGGAATTTATGTCTAATCAAAATCCGAAGAAAATTGTTTTAAAGAATTGCAATATCATTCGTGATACTTTTGTTTTTATACATTCCTAACATCATAATTTTCGCTGCACCTGTAAAATAAACAAACCTTAGGAACTTCAATCATTTGCTTATGGAATTAAAAACAATTATTTAATTTTTGTCAAAAAGGCTATTAAATACCTTAGATTTAACAAATAAAAAAGGAAGGTTTTAATATAATATTTTTTGTTAAGTTTTAAATTAAACTGTAGAAGTGTTTTAGAAAGTCTTGTTCCACTGAACTAAAGCGTTGTTGCTCAAGTGTCCTTCTTCCCAAAATTAATTGTTCAATGTCAACGTTGCTGCGAGACATTTGCGAGATAAATTTTTCACAATTAGCGACCGGACACTTTAACTTAAGATTTATACGGACCAATTAATTTCTGGTAACGAGCAAGTTCAGCTACACACAACATTTGGATATATTTGGGGATCAAATACCATCGACAAATTCTCTAGGTAAGGTAAAGATTCTCTTTTTGATTTGGTTCTCAAATTTTGTGATCAATTGTTACATGACGTTGTTGATCTATTTATGCAGCTGATTATAAAATTGTCTAGTACTAAAAAGCAAAGGAAAAAACTTTGTCTGAAAATTTATATCAATTAATCATGTAAAACATGATCATTTGTGGTGTGAATATTTCAAACTAAATAAGTTTGAAAATATTTACACAATATATAATATTAATATTTCACATATCTTTTTAGTTATTTTATTCCTTAAGCTTAGAAAGTCTAATTGTCCCGTTGTCTTAATAGTTCTATTTATGCAACTAGTACAAAAATTGTCTCGTTCTAAAACAAAGTGAGCTAAATTTTTGTCTGAAAAATTGCTATCAGTTAATCATGTAAAACACGATCACTTTAATGTATGTGATTATTTAGAACTAAACAAGTTTGAAAATATTGTACAAATATAATCTCAATATTTCACGTCTTTTTTTAGTTACTTTTATTTCTGAGCTAGAAAGTATAGTTAGCACATTGTTTTAATAGATCTATTTATGCAGCTTATTACAAAATTGTCACAGTCTTAAAAGTAAAAGTGAACTAAACTTTGTCTGAAAATTTCTATCAGTTAATCATGTAAAACGTGATCATTTAATATATGCGAATATTTAAAAACTAAAGAAATTTGAAAAATATTTACCACAAATCAATATTTCACATCTCTTTTTAGTTACTTTATTTCTGAAGCTGTTAGAAGTTTTATAGTTAGATGCAGCACATTGTTTTAATAGATCTATTTATGTAAAACATGATCTTATTACAAAAATTATTGCCACAATATAATCTCCATTTATTTTAGTCTAAAAGTTGGACCGTTGTTTAGATAGATCTATTTATGCAGCTCATTACAAAAATTTCCCTCGTTCTGTAAAAACTTTCTATCATCAGTTAATTATGTAAAACATGATCATTTAGTGTATGTCGATATTTCCAACAAACAAATATTAAATATAATCTCAATATTTCACATCTCTTTAATTCATTGCTTAATTTATTTCATTTCTGTGCTAATAAATCTAGTTGGCATGTTGCTTTAATAGATCTATTTATGCAGCTCATTACAAAAATTGTCTCGTACTACACTCCTTGTATGTCCATAAATTAAGGATAATGAAGTTCAGGCAAAGAAAGAGACAGAAGCAAAACAAATTTGACTTATTTGTAAAGTCTATTTATTAAACAAAAAGGTAAAGAGCAAAAAAGATGCTATATGTTTGACATAATTAATAAAAATTGCGATTTTTTTTGCTCCCTGGAGCAAATTTCAAAAAGAACCTATTTACAAAAAAAAGTATAACGTGGTTAGTATAATGGTTAATATGGAGTATGTCTCCCGGACGATGCAATACAGGCTTTACAACGCCTAGGCATGCTGAGTATCAAATTATCAATCTGATCTTGCGGAATATTACACCACTCATAAAGCAATGCCCTCCGAAGTTCCGGTTGATAGGTGTGGAGGAGTTGACGGGCTGCAATTCGTCGGCCAAGCATATCCCACATGCTCTTTATTGATTCAAGTCCGGTGAGTATGCTGGCCAATCCATACGGGTGATATCCTCCAATTGAAGGCATTCGTCTACACTGTTTGCACGGGGAGGACGGGCGTTGTCATCCATAAACAGAAATTCAGCACCCATGGCGCCCCAAAACAAACGTACATATTGTTCCAGAATGACATCCCGATAGATGTGGCCTGTCATCGTTACATTCTGAACATGCAGGGTCAGTTCTGGAACCAAGAATAATTCCTCCCCAAACGAGCCATCCTGCACCACCGTAACGGTGTCGTTCAATGGTGTTCTCTTGGTGGTAACGGGTACCTGGCGCTCTCCATATGAAAGTCCGGCGAGAATCAGACTGCAAACTAAACCTGGACTCGTCGGAAAACATCACACAAGACCACTGTTACGATGTCCACAATGCATGCTCTCTACTCGGGTTAATCGCAGGCGACAGTGAGTTGCGGTAAGTGGAACACATCTGACAGACCTACGAGCATATAGACCAATGTGCCTTAAGCGTCTGTACACGGTCTGCCTTGAAACTGCCGTACCGGTAGCTGAAGAGAGCTGACGAGACAGGTCTGATGCTGTGCTCCGTCTGTTTCTTTTGGCAGTAACTGCTAAATACCGGTCCTCATTCGGCGTTGTAACTCGGGGGCGACCTGTGCTATAACATCTACTCACATTACCATCATCTTGGAATCGTTGCCAAAGCCTGGAGATGACACTCTGGGCGATTCAAGTTCGCGGATACTTCCAGCTGGGTACGTCCACATACCAGTCGTCCGATAATTCTACCACGTAAAAAATCATCCAAATGCTTCCTTTGTGCCATAATTATGCGGTTATTGCACTGAAAGGCCTTTAAAGCGCTTGTGAATAATTTTATTTCTTTGCCACCATTCATATATACCCCTCTCTTACACTCGTCATTGTGACGTACTATCGCGCCATCTGGTGGTTTCCTGTAATTTGCATATTCTTCTTCAAGATGTGTGTGATAATTCTACAGGTGAAATTTTTATTTTAAGAGTTCAATTTCTGTGTGATTCTGAATTATCCTTAATTTATGGACATGAGTGTAAAAACAAAATATAATAAATTTCGTCTGAAAATTTCTGTCAATTAATCATGTAAAACATGATCCTTTATTGTATGCTGATATTCAAATTGAAGAAATTTTACTAGGAATATTACACTGATAAAATCTCAATATTTCACATCTCTTTTTAGTTATTTTTTATTTCTGTACTAGAAAGTCTAGATGGCACGTTGTTTTAATACTGTCCTTCTAGGAACATTAACAGCTAAATCAATGTCAAACATGAATTGAACAATTATTTTTGAACAATGAAAAATTATTCGCGCAATAAATTCTTCTCGATTCACTAGACGCTTTAACGTACGATTTGTTAGAAAAGAAAAGAGTTTCAAAATTAAGGGCAAATAAAATCGAGCATTACAATCCGGGATATTTGTGATAGGAGATAGCCTCTGAGATTTGGTCCTGGTAAGCAATATAATTTCTTTTAATCTATAAATGCTGTTCAGTTTCATTTTTTTGATATTTCTAACTCGCATACTATTGTCGAAATACTTGTTTATATACTTAAAGTTTTATATAGTTTTTGTTACTTGTTTATATAATTTACTACGTATATTATATTAAATGCTTATTAAGTAAAGCATATCAATTTATCAATTTAATATATTACTTGCATTTAAAAAACTTCCCATTAAACAAAAATGTTTTAAAATTTTTAATTTTTAAAATATTTTTAGATCTGATAAAAACATTGCTAGATATTATATAATTTTTTTCTTCAACAAGTTTTTGTTTCGAAACAAATTAAAATTTTTTTAAATCAACTGCAAAACTTTGCCTTTTTTGCGAACCACTATTGTTCATTCAAAAATAGTTTCATATTTTTATCTCGTTTATTATTAAATAATACAAATTTTTGAGTTGAACAATAAATTAATGTTATGAGCAATATAAATTTATATTTTATTTATAGTACCATGTTTAATTTATAAAAAAGGTGATAATTTCTCTATAATGTGTTAATCATAAATATTTTCTTATATGCGAAAATATTATATTTTTAAATTACGGCGTTAGATCAAATTAATAATTCATATCAAATATTGAGAAAAATAAAAAAATTATTATTAAAATTATTTGAAATCTATAACATTTAAAAATATAAATTTATTAAAATATATATTAAAAATTATTATAAGAGATTAATAATTTTATTGAAAATGTACCTGCAACGTCATCATAAAACAGGAATTATCATTTTTTTTTTAATTTTTATTTCAAACCATTTTATGGGGGTAGTAAAACATAATTTATTTAGCGTTTATAATGTAAATCGAAATAATTGTCATGAATGAATAAAATATTTATAATTTTTAGCTATTTCAATATCTGAAAAATGTGCAAATATTATGACATAGGTAAATTATCTATTAAAACATTAAAATTTCCGTTTGTAGTGTGCAGGTTGTGTAACTGGATTGCAGTCAGGTAAGGTTTGGGTTGAGACTTGGGAGACACAAGTTGGAAAACACAGCTTTATTTACACAAACAAACACCGCATAAAATATTTAACACATTTAAAGACATATAATTATAGATTCATTGAAGGATATCACTTCTAATTCGAAAACTCTGTAGATTTGCGCAGGATGCGCAGGAAATTTACTACTTCTCTACTACCCGCCTGTAGATCAACAAATACACAGGATTGTGCTAGATTTATTTCCTCGGGGTGAGATTACAAACTAAACGTTTCTCAACAGAAGCGTTTAGAAAAACAGAAATAAACGTTTCTCCAACAACTTTTTTCTAAACGCTTCTCAACGGCACGCCAGTTGTGCGGGTACTTCCTCGGTTGAGAGTCTCGAGGACTACAGACCATTTTCTCCCTAAACGTCACTATGTAATGATGCCACACAAACGCCTTTTGTTATCGTGCTTCCTCCTACCGCCTTTTACAGTGCGTGAGTTACAAATTACAAATGCAATTGTTTTTAGTTCACCGAGCCGAAAAGAAAAGAAATTTTGCACAAGACAATTATTCACCAAAAATTAAGCTATATACAAAAAAAAATATTATATTAAAAATTTCGGATTTCAATACAGGGCTGTTGATGAAAAATGTTGTTCTCGTCTCGGTTGACTGGGAGAAAATTCCTCTTTTTAGCAATACTGT
>BPLR01003157.1:0-13921 GCA_021605095.1 Caerostris extrusa | reverse complement strand
CATGTGCAGATGAATTGCTAATTATGACTCTATCGTTAATTATTATATACACACTTATTATGGTTTTTCAAATCTTTGTTCATTTTTATTTAAAATACCTATGTTCCTTTACAATTGTTTAAGCTGAAATAACATATTATCGTTTCACATTTTCTTTCATATTAAATACAAAACAAGTAATGTAAAAACATTTTTTTAAAGTCAATTCCTATTTTCCTTTCACAATATTGCAGAAAGTCCTTCATAAATAATTTTCTTTCATTTTTTATGTTTATCTGGCAATCGTTAAGTTGCATATTTCTAGCAATAGATGGCCTATTGCTGGAAATATGTAACTTAAATCTATAAAATTAATTATTTAAATTTAATTACTGAATTAATATTTGAAAAAACTCTATTAACATCAAGTGTCATCTATTACATGTTCAAAAAAATGTCTTTGAACTTGAGTGGATGAATAAAACGTATTTTTTGAACGATTGAAAATTTGAACAAGATATATATAGGGGAGAGTGTGAGCTAATAGAAGGAATTGAAAATACGAGTGTTTGTAAATGTAAGAGAATAAAATTATTATCAGTACAAGAGTAAATAGAAAATTATTTCATTCGCGTCACTGATTAATTTGTAACCATAATACGATTACAATCGGAAAATTTTTAACTGTTGAGTTAACTATATTTTAACTATATTAAGTATGATATTCTACATTCAAATAATAGGAAATACACTTAAAAATTTAGAAAAATATTTTATCAATAGATGCACTACAAATTTTATTTTTGCTTGAAATACAAATTTGTTTTCTTTTTACTTTTTAAAATACTGATTTAAATATTTTTTTTTTAAATATAAATGAATAGGAATTTATTTCATCAAATATTTTTAACGACTTTTCTTTACAAAATAATTTTTTGTTATGCAAATTGCTTTAGATTTCTAATAATTTTCGAAAGTGTCTATTATGTTTATATTTGTAGTTTTTAATTATATTTATTTTAAAGAATGTCCCTCTGAAAATTTCATATTTTTATCTATTTTAAAGTGGTGTTCAGTAGAATCTCATTTCCTGATTTCTGTAAACAGATTGATGATGCATAATAAAAATTTGTGACAACGAAATCTATTTCTGTATTATGTGCTTGTTTAATCTTGTAATTTACCTTTCTATCTGTAAATGCAGGCTTTTAATGAATAATACAGCAATTGTGCTTTCCGTGTAATGCCTTTTCAATTTTTTAAAGCAATAAATTCACCAAACATTTTAAATCACATAAATTTAACCAAAAAATTAAACTCACTCGTAATTTTACTGAAAAAATAAGCGTTTTTATTTTAAGAATAATTTTTTTGTGAAATTAAATAAATGCAAATGAAACAACAAAATAAAAACTTGCACAAAATAAAAATAAGATAGTGTGATTTTATTATACTCGAATTAATTAACAAAATTTTTAAACTTGCAAATAAATGTTTTTTACATGTGTAAATATATTGACACTAGATTGTAATTATTACACGAATTCACATAATAATAGGTTAAATTTCATAATATTTCACATAATGGTAATAACATATAATTCCCATAATGTTAGTTTATTCACATAATAATAATAGGTTACATTTATTAAAGAATTAAAAGATTCATTTTTTGCTAAAATTTCGAAAAATTCCACGATATAATTAAAACATCATTTTAATCGATTTATAATATGTTATATTTATAAGTTCCCATTTTTTAATTAAGTGTTTTTGAAATGAAAAATATAAACACATACCTTATTTCCCTTTCAATTATTATCATTGGTTTAATTTCATATCTTTATAAAAAATAAGAAATTCATGCATCTGTCTCCATTTCTTAATAACATTAAAAAAATAATTATTCTTTTTATTTCGAGAGTTCCCAAAAATTAAAAAAAAATCTTATGTTTATTAAATTAAATCAAAATCTTTTTATTTTTATTTATTTATAAATTTAATTTATTTTTAAATTTAATCAAAATTATTTAACAATTTTTTAAATTAATTTTAAATTTATATTATTATATATTAATTATTTTTATTTATTTTTTTAAAATTTAATCAAAATTTTTTTCTGGTGGTTTAATTTTAATTTCAAACTAATGAGCTCAAAAATCGTTTTTTAAAGAATTAGGAATGACGTCATAACTTCGCTCAAAAATCGTATGCAAAAGAATTATGAATAAATAAATGGCGTTATAATTCTTGACACGTTCCATGTTTGTAATGCCTTTTGCGTCTTATATACACGGTTAATATTTATTTTATTTCGTCATTTGTAACCATTTGGATGAACAAGAAATAACATTTGTTTCTTAATCGTTTCTAAAAATTTTCTGAAATAAAAAAACGGTAAATATGCATTTATTTATTTATTTGTTCTTGAGAATTTTAAAAGTTCATTTATATGAGTTGGATTTATTTTAACTCTAAACTATTTGCTTCTAAATTTTTATTATCTGAATTCCTATTTTATTTTATTTTTTGTTGTAAAATTCTTTTTTACTATTTCTACAGTCAATTATTTTTTATACGTCTTTGATTAATTATAAATGTTTAAAATAATTATATATTTGATGTTTTCTGCTACATGGGTTAGTGTAATTAAGATAAAAATTTAGTTAATGTATTTGTAATTTATAAATAATATTGATTTTATTATATTATTATTAATTATTAATGTAAAGCAAATTAAATGAAAACTCAAATGACTCGAATAGAAGTTATATCGTCAAAAGTCATCTGCTAAAGAATTATGGATGACGTCATGACATTAAAATGACGTCATAACTTCGTTCAAAAATCGTATGGAAAATAATTATGAATTAATAAATAGCGTTATAATTCTAAAACGTTCTATATTTGTGTCTTATAATTCATATTTAATATGTTATTTTATTTCTGCATTTGTAAACATTTTGTATGAACAAGAAATAATAATTTATTTTTATTCGTTTCCCGACAAACCTTCCTAAAATAAAAACGATAAATAATTCATTTATATGAGTTGAATTTATTTTAATTCCAAACTACTTCTAAATTATTTTTATTTTAATTCCTATTTGAATTTATTTTGTTGTATAAAGTTTTTTTTTTTTTTTTTTTTTTTACTATTTCTGCAATCAATTATTTTTGTGCCTCTGTAATTAATCAGAATTGTGTAAAAGAATTTCATTTTTTAAATTCCATTTGTAATGATGTTTTATGTTATATGGGTTATTGTAATTAAAAGTAAAATTTATTTAATGTATTTCATATCTCATATCTCATTTTCTTTTCAAAATGGCTAAATATTTAAATAGCTAATTTTATTTAAAAATTATTTTATATGGAATAAGGATAAAATATGAGAAAATGTTCAGCACATTCCTGCAGATTCGTATTCCAAACATAGTTTTGAAGACAAAGAAAAATTGAAGATACATGTTTAATTTTCTTAAATTAAATAAATCTGCAAATAATTTTTATTATCCAGTCAAACTGCAATATGATTTGGAAAGAAATAAAACTCAATTTAATTTCTTAATAACAGGGTAATATTTTAAAAATGCTTCATAATACATTTTTAAATTTAAATAATGCTTAATTTTTAATACTTATTTTAACTTCTAACCGTCTTGTAATTTTTTTCATAGTGAAAATATGAAGAAATATTGTAATTTTTAATTTTGTAGCATTGCCTAATCTAAGTATCTAATTCATAGGTAAAATTTTAAACAATTAAATGTATGCTTATGTTTCACCCAATTGTAATATTTGATAACTAAAAGTTTGTGTTTCGTATAGGTATATAAATATTCCGTTGTAATTCTTCGTAATTTTAATTATGTTAACGTTTAACTTTCTGTGTTGTCTTTCAAATTAATCTTTTAGGATGCTTTTCACATTAATCTTTTAATATAGTATTTCTGTTATAAGAACTTTTATGCACAAAAAGGAAAATATTTTATTCTTCTTCTTAAAAGAAATGTTGTTTCTAGTTTAGTACAAATTTAACACTACACAATTTTTAATGAATTAAACAAAATAAAGATTCAATTTAAAATAAAATGAGTTTAATGTGTTATTAATTCAAACGAAAATAAACTTAATAATTTTTTAACCAAAAATTACTGATAATTACCTATTTTATATAAACTGATATACTATACTAAGATTCCTTAAACTTTTTAAATATTCAAATTTAACATTTAATACAAAAACGAAATCTTCATCGATAAATTTAAGTAAAAAAAATATAATGCACATTACCAAACGTTCTGTTTCAATGCATTAAATATAGCAATTTTTAAATAATAATGCTTTATTTTTTGTAATTTTAAAAGAATAATAAAATAAAAATATCAAAAATATTGGAACTTTCCAATTTTTAATTTAAAAAATAAATTTCAATAAACGGCTTAAATATTTAACCTCAGATAGAAATAGGGATTATTTATCAATAGATAAAATTTTGTAATGCTATATGTATAGTAGTTATCTGTATAAGCAACAATTTAAAATCGTACATTTTTAGAAAAGATCATTAGATGATGGGTCTGATGGTCGAGAACACTAGCAGACGACCAGCGTCGTTATTTTGAGTAAGGTACCAAACGATTTCGGGAAATGCTTAAGCTGAAACTAGAGGGCGCTCTCTTCGGTTTCGCTCTATTTCCATAAAATTATTCACACAGTATAAGTGTAGTTGCACTCTTTTATGAACAATTATTTTTTATTCATTTCTTTTAAACATTTCACTCATATCAAAATGACATAATCATTGACTTATTTTTGCCAATCATTTTATTCTAAACTATTTAATTCATATTTAAATTTATGAGGAAAACGAAACTTTTAAACTTGCTTAGCTTTTTCAAAATCGTTTCTTTCTTTTTTCCAGAACACTTTACACTTTTTTAATTTATCATTACTTAAATAATAATATTATTCAAGCATATCAAGATTTTTTTCTTTATTTTTTTTCCTTGATTATTTTGTCTTGATGCAAATGCTATTAATTTCTTACATTATCGACGTACTAGAACTTCAACGTGTACTAAAAGGACACCAATAACTAACTTCTAACGATAAAGTAATAAATAAAGGCCATAAACTGAAGGCCGAGTGACTTGAGCTCAGGGCTCGGTGCCACAGGTTTCTGGCTGGAGTCCCAGAGGTGCCATGGATGTTTTAGGGGATCGGAATCCACTTTAAACCGTAGGTCCGGGTCTAATAGGACGTTGGGAATAAGGGCTGACAACTCTAACCTGTAAAAAAAAAACTATCTATTATCTAGAAATTTACCAGTAGGCAGACAGCTTTGGTCCCAACTTACGGTTGTTATGATGATGATAATAGTGACTATTTACACTGTATCGCTTTTTCTTGCATTAGATGAAAATTCTTCATTAAAAAAACATAATAAGTCAGGAATTAAAAGAATACTAAAACCTAAAATTCGATTTTTTCAATGTTTGAGTACTGATGGCTAACGGTGATCTTTGAATACAATCGCTAATTTCATGAGTCTCGTTATACATAACATCGGATTTAAGTGATAGGTTGTTCTCATCAGTACAAAACGCTAATTGTTTGTAATTTAATTACTTAAAACATTTCTTGTATGCCCGTCAAATTTGAGTGATGGGTTGTTATTATGTATGAAAGCTGATATAAAGGCGGATAATTCCCATAAGCAGTAGCAGACAGGTACCTGCAACTTAAGCAGTGAATTGACATGACAGGATTTGTTTTATAAGTACATCTTATATGATTCAAAACAATATTTTATAATTCTCATACATTAGTCATAGTGCAATTATGGTTTTTAACATGAAATAAAATTGAAGACTACAATCGAATAAGATGCTAAGTAATTTTCAAATTCTAAGATAATTTTTCAGTATTTCATACATTTCTTAAAGAAAAAAATTTCAATGGAACTAAAGATAGGGCCATTTATCAGTGAATAACACTGGTAGAATACTGTATATGATATGAGTTTGGAATCGTGGTATCGAGAGGGATGTATTTCTCAAAAGTTTGGAATTTCTAACTAATGATTCCAATGATTTACGAAAATAAAAAAAAATCCCTGAAGCGCAATTTATTTTAAAGTCTATAGATAAGTACCTTGAAAAACCAAACTGTTTTTTATCAGAACATATTTTCTTTTTCTTAAGAAATAAAACAACAACTGAGCCAGTGAAACATTACAATAAACTTCCTACTGTGTTGTTTACTTAAAAAGCCATTAGTCTTTATTTGTTGCTTTAAAAAGTCATCAGTCACCAGAGAAGACCTTAAATCTGCTCGATATCAACGACAAAGTTCGTGCTTCCGATTTTTTTTTTTATCTTGGCGAGATGAGAGATATCACTGGAGGGTAAATAACATTAAAAATGAAGTGAAACGGGTACAGTAGAAAGTACTTGAAAGTACCTAAACGAAAACAGTCCATAAATAAATAAAAAGTAAGTAAAAAAGTAAAAATATATATATTATTTCTAATTATTTTTAAAAAAAATATTTATTTCAATTCCTTCTATTAGCTCACACTCTCCCTATATATACGTTCAAATTTTCAATCGTTCATAAAATACTTTTTATTCATACACTCAAGTTCAAGTTTTTTTAACTTCTGGGGGATGACGCTTAAGGTTAATACAGTTTCTTCAAATATTAAATCCTTAATTACATTTAATTAATTAATTTTAAGTTCATATATCTACCAATATATGGCGCCAGATAAATTTAAAAAATGCATGAAAATTATTTATAAAGGACTTTCTGCAATATAGAGAAAAAAAAAAAAAAAGTAGGAATTGACTTTAATTTTTTTTTTTTATATTACTTGTTATAAATAATTTAATAAAAATACAGGAAGAGTATAATTAAAGTCCCCCATTCAAAATGCTGTAAGAAAAGAACCATTCGTCACAATGAGTTCAAATTTGGACTGAAGATATTTGAAGAAATGTGAAACGGTATGGAATCATAAAATGAGTTCCAGAAAATATTCCACCGATTTTTTCCCATCCAATATTGTATGACCTTGTCGTGGTGGATGAGCTCACAGTGTCACCTTTGTTGAATGACTTGAAAGTCAATTGTTCCGTCAAAAAACCAAAACAATCAAGCACATTGATCACTACAGTTGGTTTAATGTGCAACTCATGCCAAATACATTGTCATTTCGATTCAAAATATCACTGCCAGACTAATTCACTTTCTTTATACCTCTTACAGCGGCATCAATTAATACATTTTGGAACGTTTTTGATACGGTACCATTTCCCCCTTCTTGAAGTATCTTCATTACATAGTTGAACTCATTGTGACAAGTGGTTCTTCTTTTACAGCATTTTGAAAGTGGGACTTTAATTATAATCACCCTGTAGTAAAATATTTACATTACTTACGAATGCACCGAATAAATTGCAGAGAGACATGATTTCCGACAAAAAAGTAAACAAACAAGTAATGTGTAGAAAAAGTTTTTAAAGTCAATTCCTACTGTTTTTTTCGCTATACAGCAGAAAATCCTTTATAAATAATTTTCATTCATTTTTTAAAATTAATCTGGCGCCATCTATTGATAGATATAACATAACATCTATTGATAGATATAACATAACATCTATTGATAGATATTACAACATAAGTCTAAAAAAACTAAATTTAATTGCTGAATTAATATTTGAAAAAACTGTATTAACATAGTGCCATCCACTAAAAGTTAAAAAAAAATTATTTGAGTTTAAATGGATGAATAAAATGTATTTTATGAAAGATTGAAAATTTGAACAAGATATATATAGGGAGAGTGGGAGCTAATAGAAGGAACTGAATAAAACGCTGTTCGCTACCATGTGAATGTAATATTTCCAACATTAGCACCGAGGAACAAAACGCGAGCTTTACAAAGACATGTTTGCAATCTCCATTTTAACTCCATCCCACCCAAAGGAGACATATTTCAGCATAACACATGCTGGAGAGACACCCACCTACCTAAAAGACAATATCAGAGAACAGATTATAGAAAAGAATCCCATCATCCCAGCACACAGTATTCTATGATTTACTGAGTAGACTCTTTCCTTTTTGCTTGGTGATATCCGTGTGTTATTGGATGGTACTTGTTGCGGCTGGAAGAAGGTGCTGGGATGTTTATGGTGCAGAAAAGAGATTTTCTTAATGTCCTTGATTTGTGTTATGCGTGATTTAAGTTGCTTTTGGACGGTGTTGGGTATCTCCGGTGCACCATCGGGGATTGCTTCGTCTCACATTGCGTCTTGATGGGTGAGATATCAGCGACGCTTTATGTTTAATCTTTTTTTTTTTTTTCATTATTTGGAGATGAGATTTTGTTTGGGAGTGATCCCTTTTTCAATTTAAGATATATTGAGGAAATCCTAATTAAAAAAAAAAAAAAAAATAGGGGCTTTTTCACGATCCATAATCTTGATCATTTTAAAAATAAATTTTCGAGTAGAGGAAAAATGATTTATCATCTCACTCAATGGGAATAATATTTTTAGTATCTGTTAAATATATTTTTTTCCCTTTGTTTTTTGTTGTTGCTTTTTTTAAATGTAGATATTTTAAAACTGCAGAGCCTGTCCTCCTACGCACATGTAAGTTACTACTACTACTACACCACATCACTGTGCCTAGAGTAGAAATGCCCCTATACAGTTTGGGAATGATGTGGGCGTGAAATCTGATTAGGCTCCGTAACGCTCTATGGTTATATGAGACCGGGACCTACGACTTAAAGTGGATACTGAACCACTACAAACATCCGTTGCACCGCAGGACTCGAACCCGAAACATGTGCCATCGAGAGCTAACTCGGTCATTTAGGCCTCAAGTTGCCCTAACTACTGCTGCTACTACTGCTACTGCACCACACCACAACACTGTGCATAGAGTTGAGTTCCCCTTTACAGTTTGGAAATAGTGTGGGTAAGAAGTCGGATTGGGCTCTGTAATGCTCTACAAATCCGGGCTTAAAGTGGATTCCGAACCCCTACAAACATCCATGGCACCGCCATGATTCGAACCCGAAGCCTGTGGTACCGAACTGCAGAGTGCTAGACACTCAGCTCTCATTCCCATTATGATCACCCACGTGTAGTAAAATATTTATAATATTTACGAAAAAACAGAATGAATAGCAGGAAATATATACAGACATGATTTCCGACCATCAAAAAAATAAATAAAACATTGTGTGAATGTAATATTTCCAAAACTAGCACCCAGGAACAAAACGCGAGCTTTACAAAGACATATTTGCAATTTCTCTTTTAACTCCATTTCACCCAAAGGAGACATATTTCAGCAAAAACCAACGTTGGAGCGACATCTGGCTACCTAAAAGACAATCTCAGAGAGCAGATTATAGAAGAGAAGATCATCATCCCAGCACACACCACTTCATGAATCACTAAGTAGACTCTTTCTTGGTGATATGAGTCCATTATTGGATGGCATTTGTTGCGGCTGGAAGAAGGTGCTCGGACACTTGTGGTGCAGAAAAGAGATTATCCTAATATCCTTTATTTGTATTATGTGTGATTTAAACTGCACTTGGGTGGTGTTTGGGGATCGTTTCGTCTCGCATTGTGTCTTGGTGGGTGAGATTTTTGCGGCGGTTTATAGTTCATTTTTTTTTTATTTGGAGATGAGGTTTTTGCTCTGGAGTGAAACCTTTTTCAATTTAAGATGTGATGAGGAAATCCACACTTGTTTTTTTTTTCAAGCACAAGATGCCATTTCACGGTGCTTAATCTTGACCATTTTAAAAATAAATTCACGAGGATATAAAAAACAATTTCTCGTTTCACTAAATGTGAATGATATTTTTTACCGTTTATTAAATGTATTTCTTTTGGAATTCTTTTTTGAATTTTCCAGCTGTAGAGTCTATCCAAGGGTCTACAGGCCAAGTGACTAGCGCTCTGGCACTCGGTGCCCCAGGATTCGAGTCCCGGCAGTGTCATGGATGTTTGTGGTAGTTCGAATCCCCTTTAAACCGTAGGTCGCTGTCTAGTATGTCCATAGAGAGTTGGGCGAAGGGCTGACAACACTACCCTGTAAAAAGAAAACACCTCCTGTTTCGAAATATGCAAGTAGGCAGACGGCCATGGTACACCATGGGCTTGTTGCACCGATGATGATGAGAGTCTGTCGACATATGAATATGCAAGTTGCGAGAGTCACTTTCCAACGTACTTTAACCAAGTTTATTTTAGTAAGGAAAATGCAAAGCATGCGAAAACTTTTGTCAAGTTTCATTTACGAATAAAAATTCCCCTTTAGATTGAATCGGTTTTGAACATGTAGTAGGAATAAAAAGAGATAAATCTAACTTTCTATTCTTTTAGAATAGTTTAACGTTTATTCTAAAAGAATAAAAAGTTAGAGTAAACATCTCTGATCCTTTTCGTACTTGGGTTTAGCGTTATATCGCCATTCAGCTTCTTTTCCTTACACGCCTTTATTATCCAACTTGGTAGACATCTAGATCAAGCCCATTAACCCGTATGAACACTTTTTTGAAGGTAAATGAGTTGCTATTACGATGAAGCATCCGTGGGTAGAAGTCTGACTTCGTTACGGGTCAATGTGGATACCGAACTATTACAAACATCCATGACACCGAAGAAACTCGAATCTGAAACCTATGGCCCCGAGCGCTAGTCACTCGGCCATCAGACCCCTTTAATAACACTGGCAAACATAAATAATTCTATAAATATTGGTGCAGAAGAAAAACGTTTTTCAAGAATCCTTAAAATATTAAAAGTTAATATATATATATATATATATATATATAAGTTTAAAGAATTTATTCTACATCTCTGTTAAGAAATTTTTTTCTCTCTCTGTTTTAACGAATTTCAAACGATATTGCCCAAATCATCGCGTTCTTGTATCACATGCTAATGCGGTCTAGCATGGGAGAGTTTGTTTACCGGCAGAACATCAGGTTAGGAATGAAGTCATAAAAATTGCACGATTAACGAAGTCCTTTTGCAGACCTTTCCTAACCTCTTTTTGGTTTTCCTAATAAACGCAGTTGCGAAGGAAGTTCGCTGCAATTAGTGGATATCAGTCTGTGATTTTAAAAAGTTTTAGGATGCTATTTTCATCAATCATGCCAGAGATTAACATGAAACTGGGGGAGATGTTTGAGTTGACAGGTAGGATTATTTACTTTTTCCCCGTGTCTTTCTTATTACTTTCAGGTTTGTTTCACTTATACAGTCCTATTTAAAAAATGTTATAGTAACGTATTTCATACGAAATGTTTCCAAATGTCATGTTTCATTTTATTCTATTTGACTTCCTTAAATAAAAGTGCTTAGAAGTATGTTTTATTAAAATTTTTGTCCTAGGGAAGATTATGTTTTATATTATCTTCTTCATTGAAGCCAAAGCCTCATAGTCGTTTAGTTTGGTTTGTCGCTCTGCAGTCATTCTGTGCACACATTAGGCTAATTAGACCGGAACCTACAATTTCACGTGGAAATCGAACCACTAACAAACGTCCATGCCACCGCCAGGAAATCGCACCTGAAGCTGTGGTACTAAAGGCCTGAGTGCGGTGCCACTGGTTTCGGGTTAGCTTTCCCGGCGGTGCCCTATATGTTTGTAATGCTTCGGAATTCCTTTTAAGCCGTAGATTCCCGTCTCATATGACCATAGAGAGTCACAGAGCCCAATCAGACTTCTTCTCACCCACATCGTTCGCAAATTGTAAAGGGATAACTCAGCTCTATGGCACAGGCACTGTGATGGACTGTAGTAGTAATGTGGCCGAGATGGCCAATTGGCTAGTGCTCTGGCTGTTGGTTGGTAAATATAAGATATAAAACAAGAAAACGAGTGATTTGACTTTCCGAAGTTGATTTATATTAAACACTAATAAAAATAATATTATCTCTTAATAATAAAATATAAGTTACAGATAGTGAAACTTCGATTTGAAAATAATGATCAAAGCATATCGAAAGAAATAAGAAAGGAACAGCATTCAAATATTTAATTCGCTTTTGTATGACTAAAATAATTTGATTAAATAAATAATAAATATTTAGAATGTAAAAAAATTTTTCTATAATATTTGAAATAAGTGTAAAGCATATTAAAAAATGATAAAATAAATTTAAAAACGTAACATTTTAAATTCAAGAACAAAACAAGGAAAAATAAAAATAAATAAAAATATGAATATTTTTTAAAAATCACAGAATATTTACGATAATCAAAATCATATTAGAACATTTACAATCAAGTAACTGTTACGGTAAAATTAAATGCAACGTAAATATAAAGAAAAATTTATAGATGTTTAATATAAATAAACTTTAAGCTTATATATTAGAACATTTGAAAAGGAAGGAAAAATAAACATAATTAGAAGAATTTCAATTATTTAACTGAATAATTTTTAAAAAAGTTCTGAAAACAAATACAAAACAACTTTCAATTTCGTTGACTCAAATGCAAACAAATTATTTTTAACAATTAAAGTCAAACGATAAAAAATTGTTTAATTAGAAATGAAAAAATAAAGAATGCATAAAAAGATTTGACGTCATTTATTATTCATTTTTCTTTAGCAAACGGTACTTGTATTAAATCGTTCGAAATCGAATTTTACAATAAAACATTTTGTTCTAAATTAATCTTTTAATTAATTTATTACTTTAATCTATTTTACTATTAAATTATATTACTTTAACCTTTTTTTTTTTTTTTTTTTTTTGCAACGAATGTGCTAATGAAAGCAGACGATTCTTAAGTTTAAGAATCGTCTACTTTCATCAGTACAAAATTCAAAAGAGACTTTTAATTTGAATAACTGTAACTTTTGTTTAATTAAATATAATTAATAAGATTAATACGAAATGCAAATGTGAATAAAGAGCTTTGACGTCATTTTCTATTCATTTCTGATTAAGCAAACGATTCTTGAGTAAAATCTTTCAAAATCAAAATTTACAACAAAAACAATATCGTTCTAAATTAATTGAAGAATAACAGTTATATTATTTGAATCTATTATTTTGTAATGAATATGCTGATGAAAGCAGACGATTATTAACTTTAAATTCAAAAGAGATTTTTAATTTGAATAACAGTAATGTAAGTTTAATTAAATATAATTAATAAGAATTTTTTTTTCTTGCTGTTTGACTGCAACTTCGATAAAATATTTAATAGATTCAGAGAAAGAGATGAACTGCTAAGTTTTATAGTTATACATTATGTAAGTTTATATAAAATACTAATGTTAATTAAAAACTAAAGCAGTGCAAAATTAAAAATAACTACTTAAATAATTTATTTGTATAAATCTTATTTTCATGTGAAAAAATTTAATTCAAATAAGATTGATAGATTCAAAATTATTTGATTAATCGAAAATATCATAAGGAACTGACTTACCATATAATAAACAAACTGTATAAAATGATTTAATGTAAAATCCATAAGATGCAGTGCTAACGCTATTTGCTTTTTGCAAAAATGTTACATAGTGGAAAATAATTAGATGGGATAGGAAATAAAATCTTGCTAAAATTTTTATAAACATTTTAGTCCTTCTAAATAGTTCTAAAAATGTATCAAAAAAATTCTGAAATTAAGAAGCCTCCATTATTATGAGAGGAAAAAAGAAAAAGAAAATAAATAATTGAAAAAAACAATAGAAAAGGAAATTATGCAAAAGTTTAAAAGGTTTACTTTTATTTTTTCATCACATAAACAGAGCAAATGGAAAAACTCTAATCAAGGGGATGAATAATGATAATGATAATAATAAATAATAAGAATAATTTTTCATTGCTCGAAAAGATAAAAAAAAAAAATAAAAAAAAAGAACACCTGCTGTTACCAA